>PVKP010009702.1:0-67297 GCA_004027715.1 Plecturocebus donacophilus
AGCATATGTTTTTTCAAGGTTCATCCGTGTTGTAATATGCATCAGTACTTCATTCCTTTTCATTGCCAAATAATATTCTACTGTATGGATATAACATATTTTATCTATCCAATCATCAGTTGATGCACGTTTGGGTTCTCTCCACTTTTTTGGCTATTATAATAAAACTGCTATAAACATTTGTGTTTAAGCTTTTGTAGACACATGCTTTCATTTCTTTAGGGTATATATATATGGGAATAGAATTGCTGGGTCATATGGTAACTCTATGTTTAATGTTTTGAGAAATTTCCAAACTGTTTCCCACTGCAGTTGCACTTTTTAAAAAATATATATATATATATTCTCACTAGCAATGTACAAGGGTTCCAATGCCTTCGCATCCTCACTACTCTAATTTCTGTGTTTTTCACGATAGACATCCTGGTGGTATGAAGCAGTATCTCATTGTGATTTTGATTTACATTTTCCTAATGGTTAATGAACATCTTTTCATGTGCTTATTGGCCATTTGTGTATCTTCTTATTCTTACTCTTTTTTTAAATTTGAGACAGAGTCTTGCTCTGTCACCCAGGCTGGAGCGCAGTGGCACAATCTCAGCTCACTGCAACCTCCACCTCCTGTATTCAAGCAATTCTCCAGCGATTCTCCTGCCTCAGCCTCCCAAGTAACTGAGATTACAGGCACACACCACCATGCCTAGCTAGTTTTTTTTGTATTTTTAGTAGAGATGGGGTTTCACCGAGTTGGCCAGGCTGATCTCGAACTCCTGACCTCAGGTGATCCACTTGCCTTGCCTTCCCAGACTGCTGGGATTACAGCCATGAGCCACCACACCCGGCCTGTGTATGTTTTTTGGAAAAAAAAAATCTATTCATATCCCTTGCTTGTTTCTTAATTGAGTTGTTTAACTTTCTGTTACTGATTTTTAAGGGTTCTTTATATATTCTGGATACTAGACCCCATCAGATATATGACTTGCAAGTCTTTCCTCCCATTCTATTGCTGTCTTCTCACTTTCTTGATGGTCTCCTTTGAAACACAAAATTCTTTCATTTTGATGAAGTCCAATTTATCTATTTGTTGTTGTTGTTTTGAGACAGAGTCTTGCTCTATTGCCCAGGCTGGAGTGCAATGGCACACTCCAGCAACCTCAGGCTCCCAGGTTCGAGAGATTCTCCTGCCTCCGCCTCCCAAGTAGCTGGGAGTACAGGCACACCACCACACCCAGCTAATTTTTGTATTTTTAGTAGAGACAGGGTTTTGCCATGTTGAACAGGCAGGTCTCAAACTCCTGACCTCAAGTGATCTGCCCGCCTCAGCCTCCCAAAGTGCTGGGATTACAGGCATGAGCTACCACGCCCGGCCTCTTATTGTTATTTGTCCTTTTGGTGTCATAGCTAAGAAGGCTTTTCATGACCCAAGGTTATAAAGATTTACTCCTGCGTCTTCTTCTAAGAGTTTTACAGTTTCAGCTCTTACACTTAGGTCTATGATCGATTTTGGTATACGGTGTAAGGAAGAGGTTCAACTTCATGATTTTGCATGTGAGTATCTGGTAGTGCCGGCACCATTTTTTTTCAGGCATCCTATATTTTTATCTGCTAAATCTGGCAACCCTAGGCAGAGGTTTAGCAACTGGAACAAAAAGTGTAGGGCCTCTGTGATCCTCAGTAGGTTAGGGTTGATCTTTTCCAGGAAAATGTTCATTCTCTTCTTTCCTCTCAGCATGAATCCACACCCTTCTTCTGCCCTTAAACACTATGTGGGGGCTGGAGAGAAGAGACCACTGGGCCAGAGAAGAAGACCAGAGGCTTCTGGTGGCATGTAATGACAATGACAATGGTGCAGTTGCTAACTTCATGATATTAACGGGGCCTTCATTGGAACTAGCTCTTGGCTAGGGCTCAACTCTCTGGACTAATCTTCCACTCCACTTCAGGTTTGGAGCCTAAATCCCGCAACAGCAACTAAAATTTATCAGTTTCTTCTTCCCGGAACCAAGGCCCCTGGCCCAGGTCCCTTGCATCTCCTCCGTTCCCTTTCCTTCTTTCTTTTTTTTTTATTGAGACGGAGTCTTGCTCTGTGGCCCAGCTGGAGTGCAGTGTTGCAATCTCGGCTCACTGCAACCTCCATCACCGGGTTCAAGAGATTCCCCTGCCTCAGCCTCCGGAGTAGCTGGAATTACAGGCACCCGCCACCACACCTGGCTAATTTTTTGTATTTTAGTAGAGACGGGGTTTCACCGTGTTGATCAGGATGGTCTCAGTCTCCTGACCGCAGGATCTGCCCACTTCTGCCTGCCAAAGTGCTGGGATTACAGGCATGAGCCACCACGCCCGGCCTCCATTCCCTTTTAAGACGTGACGTGTCCTTGACCACAATGACAGGCACCAGAAGGCTTTCCCTCTGTTCAGGGCCTCTGAACCGAGCCAGCGACTGCTCTCCCTGTCCTCTGACACCTTGGTTCACAGAAATCCTCTTCTGGTCCCCTAGGCCATCAGCCAAATTGCACAGTGGATTCTGCCTGTAAGAACTTAGAGAAACACTTGTTGGGCTGTGTTCCTACAAGCCGCTATTGAGGCTGCTCAACAGAATGCCTGTGAAAAGACCCAACCCCCATTGCCTTTGCTGTCCCCTGCCTGGCACTGAGCCTGGAAGCCAACCAGGCAATTTACTTTAAGGCTTGGACTCGACATGGCTCATAACTTTCCTCTGAGCCCATGAAATTACTGCCCCAGACCAGCTCTGTCATCTACAAGAGATGACTTAGCCATTAGCAAAGGTGAATAATGCCTAAACACATAGCCAGATCCTCCCCAGAGCCCTGCTAGGCTATGGAGGACAAGGACTAATCCTGCCTGCAGAGCTAGAGTCAGGCAAGTGCCCACAATGCCTCGAGTCCTGGATTCATCACTGGGAATCATGGCGGAACGTGCAGCCCACGCCCGTCCAAAACTTGCAGGGTGACAGCTACACGTTCCAAAGAATTTGTGTCAACAGAAGCACTGGTGTCTTTCTTTTTTTTTTTTTTTGAGACGGAGTCTCGTTCTGTCACTCAGGCTGGAGTGCAGTGGCGCAATCTAGACTTGTTGCAACCTCAGCCTCTGGGTTCAAGTGATTCTCCTGCCTCAGCCTGCCAAGCACCTGGGACTACAGGCACGCACCACCACACCCAGTTAATATTTGTATTTTTAGTAGAGACAGGATTTCACCATGTTGGCCAGGATGGTCTTGATCTCTTGACCTCGTGATCCACCCACCTCAGCCTCCCAAAGTGCTGGGATTACAGGCGTGAGCCACCGTGCCTGGCCAGTGCCTCTTAATGAACCTCTGGAAGACAGAGAAGCAAAAGTAGATCAACCTCCTCCATTAAAGAATGATTACTTTTTCCTGCCTTCATAGTGGGAGACATACTACTAAATTTTCACTTTATTAATGAAATGTATCCTCACAATTAAACCTCAGGTTTACCCTTCCTATGTGTATCAGTCAGGTTCTACTAGAAAAACAGATCAGTTTCATATATGTGTATGTGTGTGTGTATACACACATTTTGATCATGTATATACACATCATATATATACACACATAACACATAGATACATAAACACACATACACACAAATATATATATACACACACATTCTGATCATGTATATAAACATCACACACACACATACACACACATAAACACACATGCATACATACAAATACATATATTACTATTATATATATATATAATGCATATTTTATAAATATATAAAATGTGTGTGCATATACATTCTGATCATATATATACACATCATACACATACATACACACATATATAAACACATGCACACACACATGTACATGAATATATATTACTATTATGTATATAAATATATAATGTATATTTATAAATGTGTGTGTGCATGTGCCTGTGTGTGTGTGTGTGTGCATAAAATATATGTAGAGACAGAGGGGAGAGAGACTGATTTCAAGGACATGGCTTACACGATTGGGCAGGCCCAGGCCAGGCAAGTCTAAACTCTGCAGGGCAGGCCGGCAGGCTGGACACTCTCAAGCAGGAGGTGACGCTGCCATCAGCAGATGGAATTTCTTCTTCCGCAAGGAAACCTCAGCTTGCCTCTTAAGGCCTTTCCACTGATTGGATGAGGCCCACCCAAATTATCAAGGATAACCTCCTTTACTTAAAGTCAACTGACTGCAGCTGTTAACCACATCGACACAACGCCTCCACAGCGATGCCAAGACCAGGGTTTGGTTGAACAACTGGGTATTGCAGCCTGGCCCACTTGACACACAGAACCAACCACAGTGCCATGAAATGCTTTTCTGCTGTTGGACAAGGTGCATGGGCACTAGTGTTTTTTAGATGAAGCAGCTGAGACACACACAGGGTACAGAACCCACTAAGTGACCCAAGGTCACACAGACATGAAAGGTTGAACTTGGAGGACTTGAAGGAATTATGAGCCAGAGCCCTGGACCAAACTTGCAGAGAACTCAGAGCTCACCCAAAGGTCCTCGGACCAGGGCCAAGCATCAGCTCCCACACCCTAGATTCCACCTGCTTTGGGTCGCCTCTTCTCACCACCCTCCCAGTTCTGATGTCTGTCACCTGCTTAAAACTTCTCAACCCAAATTCCTTTGCCTGAGACGTGAGACCACTCAGACTTCGCCTTGGCTGGCCTTCCCAGTCCCCTCTGCTGCTAAGGTGAGCCCCCTTGACCGAGGCAGTTACAATCCAGAGTACATGTGGGGTCCCCCATACCCCAGTTCTACCACGTCCCAGCACCTTTGCAGATGCTGTGTGAATTTTCCCTGAACACCCTTCTGGTTTTGACATGGAATGCTCTTATATTATCCTCAAAACCCACCTTAATCACCACTGCACCTGAGAAGCCCCCACAACCTCTCCACCTCCAAGTCTCTTCACCTGACCTTAGTCCCCACTTGGGCAGGTGAAGGGGGCCCTCCTTTGTGCTCCACTAGCTACATCCCTCCATCTGTTCAACATTCCTCTGTCTATTCTGTTCTTACCACAGTGTGATATAACTATACCTTTATAGTCAATAAGCTAAGATCATAAGAAAACTAATTCATGCCCTTTCCTTTTTTATGGAATGGAGCTACTATAGCCAGTGAGTCAATAAACTAGAGCCCACAAGCCAAATCTGGCCCACTGCCTGTTTTTGTAAATAAAGTTTTATTGGCACACAGCCACACCCATTCACTTATATATAGTCCATAGCTATTCTCAGGCTAGAATGGCAGAAGTGAGTACTTGCCCAGATGGCCAGGAGAGCCTAAAATACTCACTGTCTGGCTCTTTATAGAGAAAGTTTACCAATCTCTACTATGAACTCATCAGTGAGAAGGTGATACTGAGCAAAGACAAGGGCTGTGCTACTTCCCAGGAAAGTAGATATTTGACAGTGAATGGGATTTCCAGCATGGTACACAGCTATTTCATGGTACGTAGCTGTTTCACCTCGAGAGGGCAGACCAGCATGCACATGTTTAAGCTGAGAATGTCATTTCCCTGTGAGAAATGGCAGGAATGATAGCATGTTCTTTGGATCTGGAGTTCCTTGCACTGAGGGGGTTACAACAGCTGTGGGGTCTCCAGGACTGCTTGTGAAGATTTCACTAACCCTGGCTTTGCCCAAGAAGGAGTAAGTGCTTCATGGAAAGGGCCCTGGAGGCAGAGTCTTGGATCAAGGAGCTTCCAATGTTTCTACGAGTCTATGCAAATATGGCTTAACTGCTGGCTCAGTTCATATTGACTTGTGGGCCTCAAGAAAACTCCAGGGAAGACTCCAGTGAATTAGAGGATCTCTCTCAAGACTTTGAGATTCTCAAAAATCCAATGACGAACTGGAACATGTGTCCACTTCATCGTGCTAGAGGTTATGGAGAAGGGGAGACCATGATTTCACTCCTCAAGGAAAAATCAGCACATAGAGGGTCAAGGAAGAAAGGGACAAACTCCTTTGTCCTCTCTCATCTTCAGATACCCAGGTCTCTGGGACAGAGATAGCAAGACCTGGGGTTGGCTATGCCTTTGTACCAGGGGCCCCATGAGTGGGGTTGTCCTCCCCAAAGAACCCACAATTGTGCAGTGACAGCAGCCAGAATTCACAGAAAGACCCATTCCGACATCATTTTCCCCACTAGAAGGGGCTCTGCTTTCCAGATTACTGAATTACTCTGTAATTGTGTGTCAGAATGAGAGCCCCAGGGGAGACCTTTGTTTGGAGGCCACCCCAGCAAAATTGTAGCTGAAAGCTGACCTGATGCGCCAGCTGTGGAGCATCAGGAGCCACACCAGCTGTAGGCGGGTCTCAGCCACCCCAAGGGTTGAGGTTGGTCAACATTCCCAGCTTAGACATGCACAGGTTGATCTGCCCTCTCTAGGTGGGCAACTGGCATGAAATAGCTGTGTACCATGGTGGAAACCCCATTCTTTATCAAGTATCTGCTTCCCTGGGAAATGGCATAGTCCTCATCTTCCAGCCAATTCAGGAAAACTTCCCCAGGATTCCAAACTATTTACAGAACCACGTGGCCATTTATCACATTGATGCCATCTGTTCCCAAGGGTCACACAAGGGAATCTGGCAAAATCACACAATGCTCAAGAATAGAAAAAAATATTCCATCTTCCTCCTCCTCAAGAGAAACCAGAAATGACATTTGTTTTTTCCAAGACACTCACACCAAAGGAGTTACAAAGGTCACAGAGAGAATTCCCATCAAAGGGATTCAAGACAATGACAATTTCTAACATGACTGAAATCACGGATCTGCTACTCAGAAACGCCTTAATTGCCTTGACCGCTCTCTTCCCTTGCTTCCAGTAATTTCATTATTATTATTATTGTTTGGATTGTTTTGGGAAACATCTCAGTGTGTTTTCAACAGTTGTCATGGAGAGCTGGCATCATAAGGACTTTCTGGAGAAAAATTACCTCAAAGGCTCATGTCCTCCACACGCATTCCCAACATGCACGCGGGGATTTTGCAGGAGAAAAAGGAAAGAACTTTAAAGACGAAAATATTGTGATGTGATCTATAAATTAATTTCTTTCTTTTGGCACTCATGTGAGTCCTCACCATCTGCCATCACCTACAAATTATTGGCTTTTATTACAATGTTATGATTATACATGACAGCAAACAAGAAACTTTAACAAATTAACAAAGCATAGTTAACACAACTGAAAAGTGACTGAGAAACAGCTGCAAATAAAAGCTCTAAGTAGTAAGGAAAGGCCCCAGAGAACCTGTCTACATGCGAGTGTTTAGCAACATCTTTGTACCGAGACTATTTGTCAGCTCAAAGGCACAGCTACCTGCCAATATCAAGAGACATTTTCTAACATCTGAGCAGTTGTAGAGAGAATGATTTCTGAATAATTCACAGTCACTCAACAAAGGACATACAAATACCATAACGTTGGGTGAGAAGAAGCATTCTGCAATTTTCATGAATAGATATCTGCGTAAATCATTCAATGCTGTTTTTTTCAATCATTGGGATCATCTGCGTATTTGGAATCAAGTGAAAAGTGTACTGTATACAAGTGCACACAGAGCAAAAAAGCACCAAGGGGCCACAGGTGGAAGAAAATGGAATCTGTGCTCCAAGACTCTGCAGTCTCAATTAACAACACTGCTATTCAAAATATTGTGAAAGAAAGTGCATTAATCCCAAAAGCCATTTGTTCCCTCTGACATTATGGAGCTTTGAGGAAAGGCATCTAATGGAAGAGAAAAGATCAGAAGAGAAAAATCAGACATTCATATTTGTGGAGCACGCCTCCCTTCTTAGATCTTAGCTGTTCTTTCCTTGCACTTCCATCCATGTCCCCCTCTTTGGGAGACAGGATCGCCAGCAGGTGCTATGCTTTTCTCTGGGACCCCTTCACTTTCTTCTCTTTACTTCCCATCTCACCCCTGACCATTCATGTCTATTGCCTAATTCTATTTTTAATTTGCTTTCGCTTTTTATCTCTTCTCTCCCTTTGAGATGCTACTTGGGACGTTTTTCCTTTTCAGTGTTCTCCTTTTAGAAACTTAGAACATCCGCCTTTGAAGTCTCATCTGCAATTTTTTTCCTGCTCATTAAGTTCCAAGTTCCATTAGAAAACCAGGAGAGAGGAGCAAGCGGCAGACGACAAGAATATTAAAAAGGAAGTGGAAACAGAAAACGCCACTCTCACGGCAACCAGAATATAGCCAGGAAAATCGAGCTCATGTAAGCTTCCTAGATCTTAACCGCACTGATGTGAGGCAATTTGGAAAGTCACAGGATTCCTGCAAAGGAAAGAAAACTTCTCACAACACGGGGAGGGGTTTGTTGTTATTGAGCCACAGTGCACCCGTGCGCTAACTTTAACCGCTCCTTTCCCTCCTGCCCCACGCCCTTAGGAACATGCTGAAGACTCGGTAAGATGAAGGGGGCGCCCACATATTCCCTCCTGGCTCTTCTTCTAGCCTCGCCTGCAGATTCTCTTTGGAGACTCTGCAATCCCTGCCCATTCCCACCCGCTGACACTCCTCTCCCCTCTGTGCTCATCCTGCAAACAAAACGTTCCAGGAGCGTGGCCAGCAGCACTGGCCAGGTGTCACCGGGAGGGAGGGCTCCTGGTGAGCACCCTCTCTTCTTGCCAGGTATATTACTTTCCTGTTGCTACCATAACAAGTTCCCACAAACACAGTGGCTTACAACAACACGAATGTATTATCTTGCCGTTCTGGAGGCCAGATATCTGCAGTGGGAAACACTGGGCTAAAATTGAGGTGTCAGCCGGGCTGTTTCCTTCTGGAAGTTCCATGGAAAACCTGTTTCTTTACCTTGTCTGGGTTTCTACACAAGGCTGCCTGCATTCCATGGCTCCTTCGTCCTCCTTCAAAGTCTGCAACAGCAGAATCATGTCAACATGAGTTGGCACATGCTGGAATCATTTTTGGGTGGTGTTTTCATGCGTGTGATGACTTTCACATGATACAGAGAGTTGACGGTAGCCCTTAATTTCTGATTTGGACAACTGAGAGTAAGGATGTGAGACAGGATAAAGGGAGAGAACGGGATTTGATGAGAGTAGGTGATAATAATACCTAGCATTGGCTGGGAGCGGTGGCTCATGCATATAATCCTAATACTTTGGGAGGCCAAGGTGGTTGAATTACCTGAGGTCAAGAGTTTGAGACCAGCCTGGCCAACATGGTGAAACCCCATCTCTACTAAATATACAAAAAATTAGCCAGGCGTGGTGGCCGGCACCTATAATCTCAGCTACTCGGGAGGCTGAGGCAGGAGAATCTCTTGAACCCAGGAGGCGGAGGTTACAGTGAGACGAGATTGCGCCATTGCACTCTAGCCTGAGTGACAAGTGCGAAACTCCGTCTCAAAAATAAACAGACTGGGCATGGTGGCTCACACGTGTAATCCCAGCACCTTGAGAGGCCAAAGCAGGTGGATCATGAGGTCACACGATCGAGGCCATCCTGGTCAACATGGTGAAACCCTGTCTCTACTAAAAATACAAAAATAGCTGGGCATGATGCCACACACCTGTAGTCCCAGCTACTCTGGAGGCTGAGGCAGGAGAATCACTTGAACCCGGGAGGTGGAGGTTGCACTGAGTCAAGATTACGCTGCACTCCAGCCTGGCGTCAGAGCAAGACTCCATCTCAAAATAATAATAATAATAGCTAGCATTTACCTATTCACTCATTCATAAATACTGATTGAGGGTTCTGTGTGCCCGGCAGTGTGTTCCAGGCACTGTGTAGACAACAGTGACCAAAATAATGAAGTCTCAGACCTGGGAGTCTTCTGCCAGAATCCATGAAACTACAGCAGGCCAACTTGTTAGTGTGCAAGTAAGGTAAAATCTCAGACAGCTCACAATTCTTCACAATGCTTTTTAAAAGTGTATATCTTAAGGCCTTTATACAAACAAGTTAAATTTGGAATCCCAAGGAAACATAGTAGCTGCTAACTTACTGTCCTCTGATTCCATGGAAAGTTTGTTTGCCATTTCTGGGATAGTTTGCTATACCCATTCACAGGTTGCCCAGGATGACTGAGAATGCCTTGTGTTCACATCTATTCTTGTCACCTGCTCCTCTGCTTCCTAGACACATGGCCAGACCAAATTTCTCAGTGTCTTTTGCAGATGGGCGGGGGTGTGACCCTTCTGGCCAGTGGAATAGGCACATAAGGAACTTATGCCACTTCCTGGTCTGGCTCATAAAAAGCTTCTGTGTGGGCTTTCATGCACGCACTCTCCTCCCACATCCACCAGCTGAATGGAGGAGCTGGGAAGGCCCTGGAGAATGGAACCACCGTAAGGCAGGCGCCTGGGTCCCTGAATGACGCTGTGGAGTAGACTTTCTCCCCCGCAAGCTTCCCCCATCACCTGGACTTTACATGAGTAAGAAAGAAACTCCACTGTACTAAGCCACTGAAAAACTGGGGTTGTGTGTTACAGAGGTTAGCCTATGCCGGGTAAATTTGTCTCACACACACACACAAATACATACACATAGGTCAATGACATGGAAGCCACGCAGACAGAAACGCCGGGACACAGCTATCACCTATGATCATGCTTATCTTCTCTCAATTTTTGCAAGCTCCTCTCAGGCACTGAGAAATGTCCCAGATTCAAGCATCATAATTGCTGTTATTTTTAGCAAGTTATTAAAGTTACGTAAGTTATAAAGTTGTATATATTATATAAGTGACCACTGTTGCTGGTGGAAAGACATCGTGAAATAAATGCTGCATGGTTCATGAGGCTCAGATTATCAGCAAGACGAGACCCTGGAAATATCAACCCTCCTCGTGGGTACTGAGAATTCAGTCTGTGGACTCTGTTTTGGGGACAGATGCCGAAGAGGGTTCCTTGTCACTTTCCTTATGGATCAAATGATCTCCGTTTCGGACTCTTCAGGAAACGCCCAGCTAAGATGAGAATGCAGCCGGCCTCTCGGTCCCAACGGAAGACTCTGAGCTGCTTTGTTGTTTGTTTAAACCAGGCCCCTTTGTCAAAATTCTGTGAAGCAAGACCCACCTTTGTGGAGAGGGAAGAGGCCGACCCAAAGCATGGATTTTGCCTGGCCTCTGCTTTCTCCTTTTCTAACCTGTGGCTATTCCGGGAATCTTTCTAAAACTGGATTAATAAAAATGTAATGAAGCAAATGCTTATCCAGCATATGCAATGTGCAAAGCTCCAAGTTAGGCACTTAGAAAGATACTAAGATAGGGAGCGACACAGTCCCTGCCATCTCTCTGTTCTGACTCTCAAGGGTCTCTCCTCCACTCCCAACAGTGCGGGGAGGTAGACAAGGGTTGCTGCCCCATTTAATGGATGAAGAAGCTGAGGCTTACAGAGCACAAGTCTGCTGAAGGTCACAGGGATCCATCGTGGCCAACCTGAAACCAAACTGCAGATGTGTGGGGCATCCAGTCCAGTTGAACGCTCCTCCCACCTCACTGCACACATATGGAAACTTTACTGTGAACACTCCAAGTTATTATGTTCAGTCAATCATTGGAAATATCAGAATTTGAGACTCAAACAAATCATATCTCAACCAACAAAATTCAACCCAGGGGAAAGGCAGTTAAAGGGTATTTTACACACACACACAGACGCATACACACACACACATGCACGCACGTGCACACACACAAACACACAATCAATTCCTCACTCTACCTCTGAATTTCTTAGAGCATCACTCTACTCTTCCCTTTGCAAGGCCCATGTTCGTAGCCTCTCTTGGTGTGGAACCACAGGGATGAGTCAACCTGTTCCCTCCCCGAATAAATCACCTGTCAGCTGACCTGCAGCTAAAATTTCTCAGTGATCCATCCAGTTTGTCCTGCTGTGGCAACCGCAACTTGGGATTCCGATTTTCCCTGGGAGCAGGTGACAGCTTGCAGGCTTGCTGAAGGACACGCTTCCGGGCCTCGAAAGGGCATCGGTAGGGCCCTCACCCTCCTATGCAGGGGTCCCGAGCCTCCTGCTCATCCATCTCCCCTCCAGCACCCCAGAGCAGCCTGGAGTCAGCCTGCGATGACTGACACAGACAGCAGGCCACTCAGGCCCAGGTGCAGGACCCGCCATCCCATCTGCACAGGCTGTCCCCAAGGCACAGGGTGGGGCTAGGGATCCCACCAACAGCAGGGAACCCAGCGGAGGGGCTCATAGAAGCAGGAGGGCCCAGCAGGGCTGAGCACCAGGCACAGGGACTCAGCCCATCAGCAGTAGCACCCCTGCCATCTCTCTCGGTGTTCTTCGCAGAACAACCTACCGCTCAGCCCATCTTCAGCCCCTCTCCAAATCCCACCAACAGGGTTTAAGAACCTTTGCTATTTCTGCACCAACAGTTCGGTTTTCCAAACTGGGAGGCTTGTGATCAATGTGCCCTGATTGGAACCACCATCACCAGCCCCCACCAGCTGGACTGAAAGGCACCTCACTCAGAAGCAGCTAAAATCCACAGCTTTCGGTGTGACAGAGGGAAGGAAGACGTGATAGAGGAATCAGCACATTCTCCAAGCCATTTGGGAACCACGGTGTGGTTCAGGCCACAGAGTCTCAGTGACCCCACAGAGGAGCTCATCAGTGAGGCTTCAGAATGAGGCCTTAGCTCACCGGCCGGGTGCACATGGCCCCACCTTCCTCCTCCGAACAGGAGCAGGGGACGAGGGAGGGATGAGAGAAGCTGGGCGTCGGCGTGACCTGCTCTGAAACTCCCCAGGCCTGGCATCTCATTTACCTGAGGGACAAGCCCTCTGCCCGCTCCTCACATGGCCAGGGCCCCCCAGCTCTGCGTGGACACACTGCTGTCTACACTGGCAGAGCTACCGTCATTGAAGGCATTACCCATTCCTGCCAGAGGGGACCGGATGAGCCGCCGCCCGCAGACGAACTTCCTGCACGCCCACATGCTCCTGCGCAATTTCCACGCCGCTGGCCTCCTGGGGTATTTAACTCCACACTTGGGCTAACCTCACCTTTCTAATGAGCTGAGTCCCTTGGGGCCGGGACAATGGGGCCAATTCCTATAGTTCAGTGCTGGTCAGACAGGACAGAGGTAATGAATTCCCAAGCAGTGAGCCCCAGTCTCCCTCCCTCCTCACCCTTCCTAGAGCCTAGGGAAGCCTGCAGGCCCCAGCCCCACTCTGAGAGGTCCCCACACATGGGTCCCCATGCCTGATCCCGTACGTCCCACCCACAGCCACTTCAAGGCACGCATGGAGCTGCCTGACCTGAGGCCTCCAACCCACAAGTGCCAGTGAGAGCTGCAGGTCGGCCCAGCCCCGTGCTGCAGGAGGAACAGGAGACCCACAGGAAGGCACCAGCCTTAGGGTGAGTCAGTCTGAGAGTCACACACAGTGTGGGCAGCTGAGGCCACAAGGCCTCAGGCCATGTACAGGGATCCTGGATGAGCCTCTTCTCCTTCGTGTCCATACCTGAGATGAAAGACACTTGGGGCAGCAGCAGTCTCGAGGCAGTAAGGCAAAGGCCAGTAGGGACGCTTGGAGACAGCTAACACAGTGAAAGCAGAAACAAGCACTCGGCGCTCCAGGAGCTGCCAGCTTCACAGGAACAGACGCTGCCAGGGGATCTGGAGAGGCCGTGTGTTCCGCACAGTGATCCCCGCCATGAGACCTGGTCACCTTTCTCCCTCTGAGTTCCTGAGCATCACAGCTGGAGAATCCGGGCAGGGCCCGTCATCACCCCCCAAAATCACTGGACCATGACAACATGCAGCTCGCTGGCCTCATTCTGCATTCATCTCAGCCCTCCCTTACCGCCTGTGTTTTGTGTAATTTGCAAACCTCTTGGACCTCACTTTCACCAGGTGCTGGGCATAGAGGCAGTGTTCTTGTCCACAGAATTGAGCTCTGAGACCGCACGCCCACCTCTCCAATGCTACTTCACCTTGCTCCATTCTCTCGCCTCTCCAGCCCCATGTTTGTGGTGCCAGCAGTGGTGGGGAGGCTAGGAGAGAAGCTGGTGATTGGGAACAGCAGGGCTGCTGGATGGAGTGCCCCAGGGCACCGCACAGTGGCATCAGCTTCCACCCTCCGAGCCCGTCGAGGTCAACCAAGAGCCACCAGGTGTGATGCCCGGAGAAGAACACCGGGAGCAGCGAGAGATGCAGAGGGAGACGGAGCCTTCTCAGAGTGAACACGTCCTTCTCACTTCTATCTCATGACAGGTGCCTGAAAATGTTGTACAGGTGTACTCAGAAAGAGTGGAGAGCCATGGATGTAAGTACTGGAAGTGAGCGTTAAATGCCACACTTACATAAGGATGAATGATGGCTGTGATGGAGAGCGTGTGGCTGGCAGTGGCATTATGGTCTGACAGGGGGATACAGTACAACCCTATCAAATGGTGGAATGATGGGACGTGTATGTGAAGAGTAGAATAAACTTCCTCATTGCCTTACAGGTATTAACCAGGAGTAAAAGGATGTTTTTCAAATCAGATGGTGGGGAAGAGGTAAGAGAAAGAGAAGAAGAGGTTAATAGCTGCTTTAGTAGTGATCACAATAGGGAACTGAGAGACATCAAAACAAAAAAGAGAGAGGGAGGACGGGTATTATACACAAGTATTAATAGAGAGGGAACCAAAAATATACACCTTTTGTGGTAGATTTAAGACAGCCATATAGGCTGGGTGCAGTGGTTCACATCTGTCATTGCAGCACTTTAGAGGCTGAGGTGAGAGGATCACTTGAGGTCAGGAGTTAGAGACCAGCCTGGGCAACATAGTGAGACCCTGTCTATACAAAAAAAAATTTAATTAGGTAGGTATGGTAGCACACACTTGTAGTCCCACTACTCAGGAGGCTGAGGTGGGAGGCTCAAGTGAGCCCAGGAGTTAGAGGCTGCGGTGAGCTATGATTTCACCACGGCACCCCAGCCTGGGTGGTTGTTTTTTTACAGACCCTGTCTCTAAAAATATATATATAGGTAATATATATATTATATATAGGTAATATATATATTGTATATATATTATATATAACATATTATATATAATATATACGTATGTATTCTTTGCTACTTGTTTTCTGGGTGCTGTGTGCCTCACTCCTGTAATCCCAGCACTTTGTGGGGCCAAGGCAGGAGGATTCTCCAAGGCTAGGAGTTTGAGACCAGCCTGCACAATGGAGCAAGATCCCATCTTTGCTAAAATAAAAATAAAAATAGTTAGGCATGATAGGCAGCTCTATAGTCCCAACCACCTGGGAGGCTGAGGCAAGGTAATTGCTTGAGCCACTGAGTTCCAGGCTGCAGCTGCACTTCAGCCTGACCCTGTCTCTTAAAAAGAAGAAAGAATGTGGTGGAATGAAGTGATATTCCGAGACTTGTGAAGTGAGGCCTTTAGAACTCTTTCAGCTTCTGCCCAGCCCCTCTGAACATGCTCTCTAGGAGCCCTTAGACCAGGTGAGAAGTCCAATCACTCTGCAGGTGCTCAGCCTGAGCCTCGGCTGAGCCTCACCTTCCAGCATCCACTTCAAGTCACCGGAGATGGAAGTCACCAGCCACTCACTCTAAACCAACCCGTTCACAGCTGAATATAATTAAGTGACCTCTGTCCAAGACTCCTGAAACCCAAGAATCACCCCACCAGTCCCTGCTCAATTGCCCTGCTCACAAAATCATCTATCAGTAGGAGTTCATGATGCATTCGATCTCAAAGGAAATATAAACTATCTTTAAGAAGATACTGTCCCCTGAAGAAGGCCTAGAAATGTATAATCATGCCAGCAGCACTGAGCATCATCATGCTACACTGTGGTCTCTAAATACCATTTCCTACCAGAAAGAACCGGGGCTGCCTGCAGGAATGGCTGATTCCAGATCCCAACTGAAAATACACACAATAAAACTAAAATTGTGTCATCCAGAAAATAAATATGCTAGTAAACATTACTAGGGGCATGTCGAAAGAAATCAGGAGTTCATCTGAATCAAATCTTACTCACCAAAAATAAAGGCCAGGCATGGTGGCTCATGCCTGTAGTCCCAGCACTTTGAGAGGCCAAAGCAGGTGGATGACTTGAGGCCAGGAGTTCAAGACTAGTCTAGCCAGAATGGTGAAACTCTGTCTCTACTAAAAATACAAAAATTAGCCGGGCATAATGGTTCACACCTGCAATTCCAGCTACTCAGGAGGCTGAGGCACAAGACTCCCTTGAACCCGGGAGGCAGGGGTTGCAATGAGCCCAGATCGCACCATCGCACTCCGGCCTTGACGACACAGGGAGACTCTATCTCAAAAAATAATAATAATGATAATGATACAATTTGAGCATCAATAAGCATAATAACTACCATAGGCTGAACCCATAAATTCATAATAATATTTAAAAGCTCACTGCTCACAATTGCAAGATGGTCATGAACCACTTTGCTACTTTGAAATTGATAAAGAGAAAGGATCAGGCATTTGCTAATCTTTGCCTTCACAATACAAACTGCAGGGTAACAAAATAATTCATGGGAGAAAGGATTCCAATTAGTAAACAAAGAAGGGATGATCTAATGTCACATTTTGAAACTCCTAATGAATTCATGGATCAAGGCAATGGAAATCCCAAGAAAACCTGACAGAAGCTGGCATTAAATACATCCTGATGGAAGAGTCCAACGTCTATGAGGTTGTCTTAACACTCAAGAATTTAAACTTGAAGCCGAGCGCGGTGGCTCACACCTGTAATCCCAGCACTTTGGGAAGCCGAGGCGGGCAGATCACGAGGTTAAGAGATCAAGACCATCCTGGCCAACATGGTGAAACCCCATCTCTACTAAAAATACAAAAATTAGCCAGGCGTGGTGGCACACACCTCTGGTCCCAGCTACTCAGGAGGCTGAGGTGGAAGAATAGCTTGAACCCAGGAGGCGGAGGTTGCAGTGAGCCGGGATTGTGCCACTGCACTCCAGCCTGGCAATAGAGCAAGACTCCATCTCAAAAAAAAAGAATTTAAACTTGAATCTGATCTAACCTCTAGCTCTAACTACCAAAGTTTAGGAAAAGCAAGGCATAGAGAAACATGTTATACAAAAGCATGATGCTGTAGAAAATTACAAAGCAAATGCATTGATTTTTTCAATTAATAAATTATCATAAAATCAGAAAGAGACTTGTGAACCAATTTAAACAAACTAACCTTGTTTGGATCCCAATTCAAACAAACCATCCAAAAAAATTCTTAAGACAATTGAGGAAATGCAAACACTGACTAGGTATTTGCTGATATTTTAAAAGATTGTTTTTACATGAGATAATGGTATAGTGGTTATTTGTTTTTAAGTTCTTTGTCTTTTCCTTATCTTCCAAATACACACTGAAATATTTAGAGATAAAATTATATAATTCTTGGAAACTGCTTCAAAACAGTTGGGGAAGGGCTGAGATTAAAGAGGTTAGAAAAAACAAGATTGGCTGAATTGATGATTTTTGAGGCCAGGTCAGTACATTAGCTTCACGATAAATGGCTCTCTAACTTGGCATATATTTTTAAATTTTTCGTAAGAAGTTTTTTAAAAACCATGCTGACAACTAATTTTCAGTAACATAGAAAATGCTTATGATACAATATTAAGTGGGAAAAGGCAGAAAAAATATCAATATAGTTAAGATCCAAGGTATGCAAATCAATATGTTCAATGCCCAAATATTTGCAGTGGCTATTTTGAGTGGTGGGATTATTATGGATAAATGCCATTCTTTACACTAATTTTCCAACTTTCTGTTAATACAATGACCATGAATCACCTGGCTAGTTAAGAAAAGAAAGATTGTTATTTTAGTTTTTAAGAGAAGGTGAACTACAAGCCATTTGAAATAATACTGGAGACTTGAGTGATGTGTTCAGGTAACATCCTCTCAGAGAGGGCTGGCACCATCCCAGGGTGCCTGTTAGCACCTAAAAGTCACATCTGGTGTAAAGTGGCAAGTGCCACTCCGTTTCTAACCTGAGGAACCATAAACAAAGGAATGATAGATTTATGCTTCCACTTAGTATGACCAGAGGAATGAAAAAAGTCTAATAATCTCACGTATTGGACTCCTCGATGTCCCCAAAGGAGCGCAGATTGGTAAATGACTATCACCAGGTGATCATTGTTCTAGAAACTTCTGTGCCAGAGACAACTTGGGCATTTGATTGGTTTTTCTTTTTTCTGTTCAAAGACGTGATCCAGAGGACTAGGAGCACTCCTCTCCTGCCTTTCTCCACAGGAGAGCAGCGGTTAGTCCCTCAGCAAGGCAGAGCCTGCCAGGTGGGGGCTCTCTGAGCAGACATTTCCTCAGAGGCCTGGAGCCCCAGTACCAACCATTAGCAGGGCCTTGCTTTCCAGTGGAGTGTTTGTGTGAAAGGAATTTGCATGCCAGTGCCCTCTTAGGAAGCTTTCTTTAAAATCATATGAAAGGGGTTGGGCGCGGTGGCTCACGCCTGTATTCCCAACACTTTGGGAGACCAAAGCAGGCTGATCACAAGGTCAAGAGATTGAGACCATCCTGGCCGACATAGTGAAACCCCATCTCTACTAATTAGCCGGGCATGGTGATGTGCGCCTGTAGTCCCAGCTACTTGGGAGGCTGAGACAGGAAAATTGCTTGGACCCGGGAGGCGGAGGTTGCAGTGAGCCGAGATCTCGCCACTGCACTCCAGCCTGGTGCCTGGTGACAAAGTGAGACTCTGTCTCAAAAAAAAAAAAAAAAAAAAAAAACCATAAGAAAGGAATGCAGAGAGAGATCTGAGCAAGTCCTATGTTACCCACAAGCCTAGAAAGTTCCAGAAGGGTTAGAATGTTAATGCAGCCATCATCAGGCCTTCTCCTCTCCCATGGAGTCATTGACACCCTGGGAGATCTGGCTGGATAGTTCTGTCCGTAACCTCTTAGGTTTCTTCGTGGTTTTGTTTTATTTTGTTTTTCCTCTTCTTGCTCTCCCCGCTGAGGATGATTTGACCTTTCTGGTAAAATCTTAAACGGGAATTTCTTGGATTTCCTGCCTTGTGACTATCACGCCAACATCTCCATATCGCGTCTGCACTTAAGCATGGTTTCCAGCATTTGGACCTCATTCCATCACTCCCTGCTGGCTCTCAAATGTCTTCTCCAATCTCAACACACCACCCTCTGGGGCTGTAAGCTCCATTTTTATCAATAGGAAAACAGAGACACCAAGAGGACTTGCTGAGAAACGGGGCCACCCTTTCCTGGACTCCGCTGCAGCCATGCTGTCCAGCTCAGCGAGGGGCACCCACACACACAGACCCAATGCTCCACTCAGACACCTGAGGAGGCTCCATGAATGCACCCTCAACCTCATCAGGCTTCCTTCTCCAGCCACAGGCGTGTCTGCCATGACCACATCTATCCCGGCATCAGTAGGCAAATGAGCAGAAGATGCAGCGTGTGGACTGACCTCCACGTAGATTTCACAGGATGGAATTGCAATTTACAGAGTCCCATGTATGGGAATCCAAACTTAGCCATGAAATGCAGAAAACCTTCTGGAAATCGCTCTTTGGGAAAATAGAAGAACTGAGATAACCCACCGCCTCCCCAAGTGCAACCAAATGGAATGGATGCACGCTTCCTGTGGCTCAAAGGTCTGAAGAGAAGCTCCCTAGATCAGAGCCTCTCACCGGGTTGAAAAGCAGATGCAGATTCAGCGGGTCTGGCGGGGCCTGAGATTCTGCATGTTAACAGGCCCCACCGCGTTGATGCAGATGCTGCTGGTCCTTGCAGCCCACACTTCAAGCAGCAAAGATTTAGAGCTGAGCTGCCCAATATGATGCCCACTACCTACTGTGGCTGTTGAGCCCTTGAAATGCAGCAAGTTATCATTAAAATGTGCTGTAGATATAAAATACACACAAGATTTCAGAGACAGAATGAGACAAAGAAGATAAAATCATTCACTGATCATTTTTATATCAATTATATGATGAGAGGATATTATGATGTATTGGGTTAAATAAGCTGTGTACCAAAATTGACTTCACAGGGTTTCTTTTTTTTTTTTTTTTTCACTTTAAGTTCTAGGATACATGTGCAGAACGTGCAGGTTTGTTACAAAGGTATACGTGTGCCATGGTGGTTTGCCGCATCCATCAACCTGTCATTTAAGCCCTGCATGCATCAGGTACTTGTCCTAATGCTCTCCCTCCCCTTGCCCCTCAACCCCCAACAGGCCCCAGCATGTGATATTCCCCTCCCTGTGTCCACGTGTTCTCATTGTTCAACTCCCACCTATGAGCGAGAATATGCGGTGTTTGGTTTTCTGTTCCTGTGTTAGTCAAAGGACATGAATGAAGCTGGAAGTTCACTATTTCTCTTTTACTTTTTAACATGTGACTACAAGAAAACTTTCCATTATAAAAACATCCCATATTTCTATTGGGCAGCACTGATATACAAGACTCTACAAGCATTAAAGCTAAAATTATTGAAAGTGCTCTTAGAAATGGTTTTATACATTTGTCGTCTCCTTGGAAATATACACAATTTATCAACCTTCCAAAAAGGTCTTATCCATCCACCTCTTCTCACTAGGAAGTAGCAAGAGAAAAAGCTGATCAAAGCCAGATATTTACCTGTCCCACACAATGACCAAGGCTTCCTTTGGATAATATCGTGCCTTTAGATTTAACATAGTCAATTCCAGATATGAGAGGCCCATCCTTGGGCCCATCCTTGTCATTTTAAGACAAGTCCATTCAACATAATATTATCTGAACACCAATTATCACCCTAATTTCTGACAAAAGCAACAAACATGGTTAGCGTCCCAGGCTGATCCTTTGCTTGATTGACACAATCCAGTCCATTTTTTTCCTAATGAGCACTTCTTTTCTTTCAGCTGAAATGTCTTTCTCATTAGCAGACATTTTTGAAGTACAGAAGTTGTTTGTTTAAGGCTTCAAGACCGAGGCAAACATTTGTTATAAGGCTCCAAAGGAATTTGCAAATAATTTCCATCCATGATTTCCAAAGCCACAGGCTGCTTGTGTAACATTTGTGCAAAATGCGTGGGCTGCTCCCATGAAGCAAGCATTGCCAGAAATGTTTACTCTGCAGGAGTAAAGCTGCGAGTTTGCCACTCTGTTTGAAAACTTCCACATGTCAGCTCAATGGGTGGCGTGTGGAACAGACACTCCACGGATGGCCGTGGGCCTCTCCATGCCTGTGTCCTCCAGTGAGCTGCCCTTCAGGGATCTGACGCCTCTTGATTTACTGTGGCTGTCACCTCTTTGAACTGTCATTAGTTAAGACTGATGACACAAAGGCCAGGTACAGAAGGGTTCTCCAGCTCTCTAAATGTAAGCCATCCCATGAAGTTTAAGAATAGAAAAGCTCTGGACAGTCCTGGGACGATGTTAAATTGTGTCCCCAAAAAAGAGGTATTGAATTCCTAACCCCTGATATCTCAGAATGTGACCTAATTTTGGAAGTAAGGTCTTTACAGAGGTAATTAGGTTAAAGTGAGGTTATTCGGGTGGGCCCTAACCTAATATGGCTGATGACCTTGTAAAAGGGGGGAATCTGAGCACAGACACAAAGGAAGGACGACATGGGGAGACACAGAGAACCATGAGAAGACTGGACTTAGGCTGTCACAGCCAAGGAATGACTGGGGCTACCAGAAGCTGGGAGAGAGGCCTGGACCCATCTCTCCCCACAGCTCTGCAGACCTTGGATGTGGTCTTCTCTCCTCCAGAACAGCAAGAGAACAAACCTCTGATGTTTTCCACTACCCAGTTGGTGGCATTTTATTACAGCAGCCCCAGGACTAATACAGACTTGAATTCTAACAGTTCCCATGACTATTTTGGGGTTTTTTTGCCATCATTCCCACATGTCATCCCACCTTGGTCCCCCAGTATGCGTCAGTGATCTGGCGTTGACCATGTATAGTCACAGCATCTTACAAATGCATTCGATATAGGTTGCCAGATTTGACAAATACAAATAGAGGATGCCCAGTTCAAGTTGAATTTCAGATAAACAACAGACAATTTTTAGTATAAGTATTTAGTATACTATTTATAAATGTTTAATGTGAGTATTTACTGTAAGTATGTCTGGAGGACACACTTCTAGTAAAAAAAATTCTACTGTTTATATGAAATTCATGTTGAACTGGATATCCCATATTTTATCTGGCAACCTCAAATAATAGGCATCTTTGAAGTACTCTAAAATGCCTCGAAAAGACTTGTGTTTGGTGCCACAAGGCGAGCTGGGAGAATTTCCATGGGGCTGGGCCAAAAGACAGGGTTCATTGTTTGGCATCAGCTCACTTCTGCTTCCATCATGAGAAGCAGAAAATTAATTACTCCAAGGAGCAGTTAACTGGAGTAGAAAGCTTGATTCTTGCATTTCCTACGTATGTCACAAATTTCTGTTGTTGCAATGTACCTAATACCTATGTTGTGGTTGAAAATGTAGCATTGTCTTAATGCATGCCCATAACTGATTTGGTCCACCTGAAATGAGTGTCATCACCCTAAACTATTCAGAACAGACAGGCAAGCTTCAGGGGTGCACGACCCGTGCAGCCACACTGGGCCTTGCGCTCAGAAGGACCCCACAATCAGTTCAAAATTCTGCAGTCACCGTATTAAAATTTTTAATAATTTCTGAGCAAGGGGTTCTGCATTTTTATTTTGCATGGGGCCTCACAAATGATGGCACCAGTCTGAGGACAGATGTAGCTAATAACACATAAGCTGCAGCACAAACTGTTTCCATCACTGAAAAGTGACAGATACCTTGGTCTCTACTTTGCTGAACTGGCTTCTAAGTGACTAGAGCCCTCTGGCCTGGCACCTCTCCTCTGCCACATGCTGCTGTTTCCAGCATTGCTTTGATTTAATTAGTGTCTGGCTAGTTCGAAAGATTGTTTTTGATTCTGTGTGTGCTGTATGAGCTATTGTCTGGATCCTCTTCCAACTTGGCCTTGGGAACACCCAGTGTCAAATCTGCTGTCTTTGGCTCTGTAAGACTGTGCTTTTTAAAGGACAATTGTTGCTCCTAGCAACTTGAAGGCTGGATGGAGACTCGCCTGAAGCCCCCATGAACCAGCCCCATTAAATTTGGGACTACTTAATTTCCCACCAGTAGCTGATTCCAAAGGTGTATTTGTATGTATCCAAATCTCTCTCCCATCAGCCACATTTATTTTCTAATCTCCATTTTTTTCCTCCTTTCTCATGTACAGGGTTCAGCTTTCTTTCCACTCCACTAAGGTTTTCCTTCCAAATTCTCCTTATCCCTTTTGCTGTCCTCTCCCTGTTTGTGACTCACCCACTATTCCACAGGCCCCTAGCTGATCCACTTTTTGCCCAGGTCTTTCTCCAGGGGAGGAGAACCAAGAGATGAGATTCAAATTTATTTTGCTGCTCATTAATGTCCCTTTTAAAGGTCTTGACAAGGGCAATAAAGCCAATACTTAGGGGAAGAAATTTCACAAATTGGCTTTCCAGTTCCATTCTAGTTCTCCACCAACGTCTTCAGTGATACCACCATGCAAAAGGCATCAGGAAAGTAGCATGGAATTCTGGCTCACAGTCACTTCTCTGTGACTTTGACTAAGACACTGAACCTCTCAAGATCTTGGTTTGCTCATCTACAAAATAAGAGTGCTCAATTACATAATGATCTCATAGAAACCTATAATTTGCACAACAAAGTTATAACCATTAATTATGCCACAAAGCATAGCAGAAATTTTCTAAATTCGAGGCTCCTGATCCACTGTATTAGTCAGCAATTGCAGTGATAATGCTACGTAACAAACAATCCCAACTCTTACGGCTCAGAACAACAAACTTATTTCTTGCCCAATTCCATTTTTGCAGATTGGCTGGGACAGCTCTGCTCTAGGCTGTAGATTGGGTTCAGGTGGGCTCCACCTGTCTCTCATTCTGGGACCAGGCTCACCTGCCAGCAGCTGTTTGGGGCATGTTCTTCTCATGGGAAATGGCAGGGGCCCAAGAAGTTAGACCAAGCCACACAAGCACATGCATAGGCTCCCCCTGCCTGCATCACCTAGGCTCACTTGCCACTAGCCAAAGCAAGTCATGTGGTCAAGTCTAACATCTATGGGGTTGGAAAAAACACCTCACGAAAGCCATAGCAAGGGCTGGAAGGAAAGGAAGTATTATGGAAAAAAGCAACTACTAGGCTCTCTGAGTCCTCTACGTCACAGGCAAATTTATGTTGTCAGTTGTTATGAATTCAACATGTCCTCCAAAAAGAGATACGTTAGAGTTTATTATTATTATTATTATTTTATTTTTTCTGAGATGGAGTTTCACTCTTGCTGCCTAGGCTGGAGTGCAGTGGTGCAATCTCAGCTCACCACAACCTCCACCTCCAGGGTTCAAGCAGTTCTCATGCCTCAGCCTCCTGAATAGCTGGGATTACAGGCATGCGCCACCACGCCCAGCTAATTTTGTATTTTTAGTAGAGGCGGGGTTTCTCCATGTTGGTCAGGCTGGTCTCAAACTCCGGACCTAGGTGATCTGCCTGCCTCAGCCTCCCAATGTGCTGGGATTACAGGCATGAGCCATTGTACCCGGCTGAGATATGTTAGAGTTTTCTAATATTGCCCAGTACCTTGGAATGTGACCTTATTTGGAGAGAGGATCATCAAGTTAAAGTAAGGTCATTAGCGTGGGCCTTAATCCTATATGACCGGTGTCCTCATAAGCAGGGAAAATATGGGCACAGAGCTATGCATAGAGAGAAGACGATGAGAAGAGGCACAGGGAGAAGACCACCGACAAGCCGAGGAAAGTCCCGGGCAGGGCTTTCCTTCACAGCCCTCAGAAGGAACCAACTTTGCCGACACCCTCATCTCTGACTTTTGGCCTCAGAACTGAGTGGGTACATTTCTGTTGTTTAAGCCACCCAGTTTGTAGTACTTTGTTATGACAGCCTTGGAACTAAGACACTATCATGTGTACATTTGTCTGGGGAGAGCGGCCCTAACGTTTATTAGTTTCCGAAGGAGGATCCATGATCCATCAGTGCAGCTCACCAATCCCATGAGACATGGTTACCGAAGCTTCAGTAGAAAGGCCATAAGGGAGCACAGTGGCTCCCAGAGTAGCCCCTGTGGGCCAGAGGTCATGGGACAGAGACCTGATTTTGTCCAAACCCATCCAATATAGCCCCAACACTCTTCAAAAAGGTACATGACCCTTGAAGACAGGGAGCCTGACCTTGTTTTTTGCTTCTCTCATTGCTGAGGCCAGTTGGATCTGTTTGTCTCCTTGGGATTTTTATTTGTCCTGAATCAAAAAGAGTTAGGCTTGTGCAAACTGTGGTACACCTAGAATCTCAATTGTCAACATTTGCCAGACAACAGCTTTGGCCAGGACCTAGGGCATTGGTCACAAATCTGTTCAATTAATACCAGTTGACCAAATAACCAAGATGCTAAATTGGCCAAATTAACAGACTGCAGTGTTTTACAGGATTGCTTAAGAACTTTAACAGAAATGTTTTAACAATATTAACAAGAATTTGATTTCTGATTAATAAATATACAGAAAAACATATTTTATCATCAGTAACCAAAATTGTGGTATTTAGCATTGAAGTTGTTTACATTATGTTAACATCTAAGAGACAAAACAAAGTAAGCTAATTGACTGGCCTGCTGAATAGATTTTAACCCAAGACCACCATGTACAGTTGCACAGGCTGTGTCCTATACCACCTCAAGAACTCCATGTGCATAGCCATGGTGTGAGTGGTGCACAGCACAGCAACCATGCCTTCAACAAATTCACTCCTCCCCAACCTAAGACCCCTGTCATCATGTTAATTGCCCATTTATCTCTGACCATGGACTTTTTCTCTGACCGTCCCCAAAGCCATCACCATCCTGTCCTTTTCAGAACCCCATAAGAAGACCCTGTTTGTTAATGTATTTCCATTCCATTCTCTGACTCCCCTACCTGCTTACCCCCAACTCCACCATGCCGAGAAATGTACACACATCCTAACATGGACATGTTGTGCAAACACGTCTTTTACCTAAGAACTATTGCAGGTGCAGGAATCTAGCACCATGAATGTTGGAATGGAGAAGTTTATCAGCAGCAGATGGGACATACCTGATGGAGAAATTCCAAAGAGGGAAGGCCTTACTCTGCCTGCCTCTGTCATGGAAATATACTCTGAGGTGGAAATGTACATAGTGTTCCCATAAGGGACTTAGAACAATCATCAATACACCATGCACGGATACAGCATAAATGTGGGGATGGGGGTGCATCAAGGACTCCCAGGCTATAGGTGACCCTCTGGAATGTCATCATACCACTTAGCACCCCCATTATTCTTTTTAATTAAAGCAAAATTCACATAATATAAAGTAAATCATCTTAAAGGGAAGAATTCAGTGGCATTCACAATGTTGTGCAACCACCACCTTTATCTAGTTCCAAAACATTTCAGCACTCCAAAATAAAATCCCGTACCCATTAAGCAGTGACTCCCCATTCTCCCTCCCCCATCTCCCACCCTGACCCTTGGCAACCACTAATCTGCTTTCTGTCTCTTTGAGTGCCCCTATTCTGGACATTTTATGTAAATGGAATCACACCACATGTGATCTTTGTATCTGCCTTCTTTGACTTAGCATAATGTTTTCAAGGTTCATCCATGTTGTAATGTGTCTCAGTACTTCATTATTTTTTATGACTGAATAATGGTCCAGTATATGGGGAGACTACATTTCATTTATCCATGCATCCAATAATGGACATCTGAGTTGCTTCCACTTTTTAGCTATCATGAATAGTGCTGCTACAAACATTTGTGTAGAACTATTTCTTGAGTGCTGTTTCCAGCTCTCTTGCATATATACCCAGAAATGGAATAATTCAGCTCTCCTGTGTAATACCCAGGAATGGAATTGCTGTGCCTCTTCATCATGATATCCTCTTGTTTTTCTAGCCTTTATTCTGAATCTTTTTAGCATAGGTCAAGGTAAGCAAACTTCTCCTGTAAACAAGCAGATAATAAATATTTTAGGCTTTGCAAGTCATATGGTCTCTGTTGCAACAACTGGACTCTGCCTTTGTAGCACGAAGCAACCACAGACAATCCGTAAAAAGTTTATTGTGCTCCAATAAAAGTTTATTAACAGAAACAGACAAAGGGCCAGATTTGGCCCTCAGGCTGTGGCTTGCCAACCCCAGCTCTAGGACAAGCCCAGCGGATGCAGCCTCTTCCAGGTGCCCCGTTTCACAGGGAGGCACCTCCTCCAAGCCAGCTTTCTATTGTCCATGAGGACGAGCAAGGGAGGTGGACTTAGCCCGTGGCAGAAGAGAGTTGAGGCACTGCCTTTAAAACTGATTATGAGGCCGCGCACGGTGGCTCACGCCTGTAACCCTAGCACTTTGGGAGGCCAAGGCAGGCAAATCACAAGGTCAAGAGATCGAGACCATCCTGGCTAACACAGTGAAACCCCATCTCTACTAAAAATACAAAAAAAAAAAATTAGCCGCGTGTGGTGACGGGCACCTGTAGCTCCAGCTACTTGGGAGGCAGAGGCAGGAGAATCACTTGAACCCTGGAGGCGGAGGGTGTGGTGGGCCGAGATCGTGCCGCTGCACTCCAGCCTGAGTGACAGAGCGAGACTCCATCTCAAAAAAATCTGATTATGAAATATGTGAAATCTTGGGATGTGCTTGTGCCATGAACAGCGGGGTTGCATTCTCTGCTGATTTTTAAGAGGGGATTTTTGAGAATGAAAGTTTGATGAGTACCTTGATCAATCGCTTGGTATTCTTTCTAACATTCACCCTTTCTGAGATTTATCAGGGGAGAAAGGGTCACTCAGGCTCAAAAGCTCATTCACCCAACAAGCATTTACTGAGTCCTTACTGTATGCAGGCACTATGCTAAATCTTCGGTATTTAAAATAATGCATTCCAGGAGGTTTTCTTGGGCAAGTTGGCTTGGATACCTCTAGTAATGGGGAGCTCACTACCTACACAGGGTATCCTACCCCATGGCTGGACAGTGCTTTGCACCTCAGAAGTAACTAAACCTCACCAGTATGCTTACACGCCTCCCTCCAACCAGTCAATATCAACAGGCACCCCCACCATAAACAGGTACATAGAGAACAGGTAAGCAAATGAGGACTTAGCAACCAAACAAAGAAACACTGACTGCAGCTCTTCTCGCTCCTGGTATTTCTAAACAGCAAAACAAAATCAATTTCACACTCAAGACATCTTGAAATGTTCTCAAACTTGGGCAAAGTTGCAACTGAATTCTAAGGAGCTGCTTCCCATTAAGAAGAAGATATTAGGAAAGAAAATTATCAGAACTCTTTGCTTAAACCATGGTCTCAGCCAGACACAGTGACTCAGGCCTATAATCCCAGCACTCTGGGGGCGGAAGCGGGTATATCACTTGAGCTCAGGAGTTAAAGATCAGCCTGAGCAATATAGCGAGATCCCATCTCTATAAAAACTTTAAAAACTTAGCTGGGCACAATGGCATGAACCTGTGGTACCAGCTACTCAGGAGGCTAAGGAGGGAGGATCGCTTGAGCCCTGGAGGCCAAACCTGCAGTGAGTCATGACTACAAACTGCACTCCAGCCTGGGCAACAGAACAGAGTGAGATCCTGTCTCAAAAAACAAAAAACAAACAAATAGGGCTGGGCACACTGGCTCATGCCTGTAATCCCAACACTTTGGGAGGCCAAGGCAAGTGAATCATGAGGTCGGGAGTTCAAGACCAGCCTGACCAACATGGTGAAAACCCATCTCTAAATACAAAAATCAGATGGGAGTGGTGACGCACACCTGTAATCCCAGCTATTCAGGAGGCTGAGGCAGGAGAATCGATTGAACCCCGGAGGCAGAGGTTGCAGTGAGCCAAGATTGTGCCACTGCACTCCAGCCTGGGCAACAAAGCAAGACTCCATCTCAGGAAAAAAAAAAAAAAAAAAAAAAATCTCATCTCCAGAAAAGGCAAATGAGAATCTGGGCAGCACAGAGATGAAAAGGCAGGCCTTGGGACCTAGCAGGTCTGGGTTTGAAAAGCTGCTCTTTCTCCCTTTAGCTGGAGAATCTCGGGCATGTCATTTCTCAGAGGAGGCAGTTTCCTCAACTGTAAAACCAGGTTAGAATAGTACCGATTTCACAGGATGACTGCGGGATGGAATGAGACACCCACCTCTATCGGCCACCTGGAGCCTTCCCACCTGGCCACTCTCTTGCAGCTAAATAGAAGAAGCTGTAGAAACCCCGCAGAGATGGCTCATAAGTGCCACCTGGGTCTACGGATTTGATTCAAAGAAAAAATTAAAGTCCAGAGGAAATGGAGGCAGGCAGAGGTCAGGCCCAGGAGAAAAGGGAAGGAAGCACAGCTGAGCCACCCAAATGCAGAAGCCGCTAGAGGCAGCGTCCCCATCCCACCCCTGCAAGAGCCTCCTTGAAATACATATCACTGGAAGTACGTGGCTTCAGCTCTTCCTGCCCACACACCTGCAAGATCCTGTTCTCAAGCTGCAGACTGTACGCAGTCGCAACCCTCAACTCCATTCCAGGTTACAAAATCCATTCCAGTGGCTGCAGCCAGCAAAGGATAAAAATGAAACTAGAATACGTCACAGGGCATAGCACATCTAGGGGAAGTACCATATTGAGTTTAACTTTTTCAGTAATATGCACGTGTGTACCTGCTTATGTCATCTACCTAGGGATACAGACACACTTACACAGACTAGAATCAACAATGTCAGCGTGCAGTGTGCACAGTGTATGGGAAGAGTATGTACTGGTTGAGTGTGGTGGCTCATGCCTATAATCCCAGCATTTTGAGAGACCAAGGTGGGAGGATTTCATGAGAGCAGGAGTTCAAGACCAGCTTGGACAATATAGTGAGATTCTCTCTCAAAAAAAAAAGGTTTAAAAAAAGATTATTCAGATAAACCTTTCCTATTATTACATATATATATGCAATGTATACATACATACATATGTATATATGTATGTATATACCTATTTTGTTAAATTGTTTTTGGTTTTACACATATGTATACATGCACACACAATAGAACATGGGCTTCTTGCTGTGAGTTACAGTCAGGAAGATTGAAGCCACTGTCAATACACTCTTCAGGAGCAGCTCTCAGGGCTCCTGGAGCCCCTGAAAGGGGAAAGCTGGCAGTTGCATCCTGTGGCCCCACTGTGCTGCCAGGGAGAGCAGGCAGGGCAGGAGAAGCCGGCCAGCAAGGGCTTTCCCGATGGAGAGCAATGGGGTGTTCCTTTATTTCCTGAAGAGACAAGGGCATAAAATTAATTCTAAATGTAACAATTAAATTCCAATTAAGAAATCATTTTAAAATGTGAAAAAGTCTCTAATAAGTACCAACTGATGTCATCCATGAGACTTTCCTGGTCCCCTATGCCAAAATTATAAGCAAAGCTTGCACCCGAGGAAGTTCCGATTTTTCATGAACCTGAGTCAGGTCCTCAGGCACCAAAGATTAGAGTATTGATTCTTCCAGCATTCAGCATGTCTAATAGCATCCAGGGGTTATAAATGGCAACAAATCCTGTGAAATATCAGCCTAGAGAATACAATCTTTATTTTACAACACTTACAAAGACATCCCCTAAGGTTTATTTTTAAAATAAATAACATGATATAAAGCAATTTTAGTCACCAAACAGCCTGTTGTTACAGAAAAATATCTGAGCCCCAGAATCTTAGGCAGATGCCCTCACCAGCCTGCTTGTGGTTAGGACAGCGGGGTCTGGGGATGTCCCACCCAGTTGAGAGGCTCCTCTCTCAATCCCTGTCCATTTATCCTGCTAAGAGCGCTGTAGTTTGGGTGTCTATTGCTTCCTTTTTTTCAGGTGCTTGATTTTTCCCCAAGGCAAACAGGATGGTATCCATCTAAGTTACCAGCTAAGAACATCAAAACCCACAGGTCACCATGTCCCCTGCCCTCAGAACCAGCCCTCCCTCTCCTTTTTCTCCATAAGAAGAAGGAGAAAAGTATAGCACAGGTGTCAGGCAGACACTCCTGGTAAGAAAGCTCTCATTCAAGGGGTCTAATCACAAACCCCCAAAAGTGTCCTGTCTGTGGACAGAATTCCAGCAGTCTGGAACTTGCGTAGAGAAACGATGCCTTTTTTTCCACTAATCTCCAGCTGAACATTAGCATTTTCCTCCATCGTGAATGTACACCACAAGCCACAGAAGCAAGAACAGTACCTGACACTTGGCCACCAGTTAGAAATCACATACTTCCGTACAACACTGCATCTGTTCCAGGAATCTCTGAAGAGCGTTCCTGGGCATCACTACATGGAAATGAGAGTAGTTATCAGGACTGATGATAGATCTATGAAAACATGAATTTTTTTAAGAGCACAAATTTTAAAAAATTACTTGAGTAACTATATATCAGTGGAATTGATTTCCTTTGTGACCCAGAGTGTTTTATTTTATACATTTAAAAGCATTCTCCTAATAAGGGGTCCGTAAAGGTCATAGCACCCAAAGAGGAAGGAACCCCCTACCTTCATCAAAAACTCAGCTCATGGGGCTGACTCACACAGGGGATCCCTAACCAAGGCTGTGGGCCAGGTGGGTGCAGACTCCGAGGGAGGCTGCGGGGAGATGGTTGCTCCTCAGAATCCGTTAGCATCTTTGCCGCATTCACACTTTATAATAACTAAACTGACTCAAAGCGTTTTGCGGAACAGAAATGGCTGATGATAAATGTTTTTTTTTTCTCACATAACAGTTTACAGACAGTATGCAAGCCATTGCACTAGAACCCTACAACTGCTAGGCTGGCAAGCTGGGTATGTTGTCGTTTCTTAAATTAAGAAGCTGAAACTCAAAGAAATGTAATGCTTTGTTCAGAGTCATGGAATCCATCTGCTGGTGGCAGAGCAAAGCCTCACAGCTGTCTTCTGATGCCAAGTCCCGGCACCTGGCTGGGCTGCCTCTCCAGGTGCTGGCATCCCTTGCACCTGCAGGCATGTGCCACGCATGCGCTCTGTGCTGGCCCCGCCTCCCACACCCCTGCCCAGCCCCTCGGTATGAACGTAGGTGCATGGGTCACCCTGTGACGCTGATCATTAGGAGAAGTATGCACTTGTTTATTGGCCTGAGAGTCCCTTGGTTTCTTACAAGCTTGAAGTGCTGCACCCCCATTGTCCCAGTGCCATGACAAGCCAGGCAAAGGTAAACAATAGCACTAACTAATGGTCACAACGCAGGACCATCCACTTTCCCCAGAATGTCTGCAAAAATGCATGCCAAAGGTCATAAGCCATTTCCATTTTCCAACCCGCTGCTGCGCTTAGAGCGCTCCTGCCTCCAGGTGAGACCCACTGGAGTAGACTGTGAGCTTCCCAAGGCCATGGACTTGTCCTGCTCACAGCTTAGAGTGTGGTACTTAGTGCTGAGTCAGCACTGGGGCTCTCCCTGGCTTCCAAGAGAAATGATGAGTTTTCCTCACCACTGACCTCCCAGGAGACCCCACCTGGGCCAGAAGGAGCTGTCGGCCATCTCCCTCTCCCAGGGACCAGGACACAGCTCCTTGGGCACCTGTATTTGCAGGGAAGGCTGCTGTATGAGGAGAGAGCAGGCCTTGCCCTCAGTTTGGCTAACTTCTCACAGCTCCAGTTTAATCTATCTTGCTCTGCAACTGCAAAAGAATTGCCCCCCTTATGCATTTAGCCTCGGAGTCCCAGAAGTGCAATGTCCAATGTGGGGTGTGCTTTCTCCACTAGCTTAAAGCACAGAACAAATACCCCTCGGCTCCTATATGAACGCGGACTGCTCATTCCCATGATGGCTCTGAACAAAGCCAGGGGTCCCCTTCATGCTGGCTTGGACATCCACATTTCTGTTCCAGTCTTGCTCATTTGGAGATAACACACAGGGTCCTCCAGGCGCTGCCATCCTTCACAGTCTCATTCCACTCTTCCCTCACCCTTCCCAGACCAGCTCAGACAACCTCAGCCAGGAGACTTCTCCAGCCCTTGGCAGCCCTGGCCGAACTACCCGCTCTCCAAAGGGGAAGAAGCCATCGCCTTCAGTACTTGGCACTTCGGGGCTCTCTAGAACCTTTGTTTTCTTTCCTTACTAAAAATGACAGTCTGATCAGGGCAAGGTCAATATTTAGTGTTTTATTTTCATTCCCTCAAACTGCTCAGCACCCCAGAGAGTTTCGATGATGAAGGTTCTCAGTCAGTGTTGGACAGCAGCACAGAGGCCAGTCACGAAAGCGAGAAACCACCACGGGGCCACGGCTGCCGATGAATGGCCCTGGATCTTTACACGACCTGAGAATGGTTCCAGATCAACTGGGCGTCTGTCCAGCAGCCTAGGAGTGAGCTTTGGGTCCTTTACAAAAACAAGAAGGCGGTACCACCCCTGAAAACCACGCCTTACACTTAGCCTGCCTCTAAGGTACAGGCCCTTTCAACCTGCTGTTTAGCAGGGAGAAGGGGTCCAGGCGTGGTGGCTCATGCCTGTAAAGCCAGCACTTTGGGAGGCCAAGGCGGGTGGATCACTTGAGGTCAGGAGTTTGAGACCAGCCTGGCCAACATGGTGAAACCCCATCCGTACTAAAAATACAAAAATTAGCCGGGCATGGACCTCCATGTAATTAATGCACACATGTAATTAATCCCAGCTACTCGGAAGGCTGAGGCAGGAATGACTTGAACCCGGGAGGCAGAGGTTGCAGTGAGCCGAGATCATGCCACAGCACTCCAGCCTGGGCATCACAGCAAGACTCCATCTCAAACAATAAATAAATAAATAAAGGCAGGGAGAAGGACCTTGGAATTGGAATTGGCTCCAACAGACCTGCATTCAAGTTGTAGCTTCACTACATATTATTCATATCAAAATAACTGTTAACCTACAGGTGACCTCAGCCACTGCCCTCCCTGGCCCACTCTGGAGAGACCTGGCTCTGCAGTGCGAATTTCTGCCCTTCCTGCACCCTCCCAGGAGGACGCTGCTCTTATCCTATGTTGGCAGGCATTTGAGTTTGGAGATCAAGGAGAACTGGGAAGAGAAGAGAGCTGCAGTCATGGCTGGAGGGAGGCGTTGGAAAGGAGGTCAGAAGAACGCAGTCAGAGAGTGTGGAAAAACTGGAATGCCGGAAGGAGAAATGAGATGAAAAGGGGAATTATGTCGGATCCCCTTAACGTCCTTCCAGAAGTGTAAATAAATGATGCGATTTCCTTTACACTGATCTTCGATGATCAAACTGTGCTTCTTAAACTAAACATGATTCTCAGAGACAGTCATGGCTGCAATGCGGTTACAATGATGGCGATGAGCCTTTCCTGGCCCTGGAGCTAACTACATCCCACGCATCTGGCCCCGAGACAGGTACTGCTGTCCTCATAACCTTGCAGGTGAGGACAGTCATGCAGACAAGTTAAGAGGTTGCCCAGGCCTTACCACCACTGAGGCAAAGCCTGGACTGGCGCTCGAGCTGGTGCCAGGGTGGCGCTCTCGGACACTCAGGTCCTGTCTTTAGACAGGGCCAGCCCCTCCCCGTGCAAGACTCCAGCCAGGCATCCACCCCTTTCCTTAAAAGTGAACCAGACCCAGGACCAACCGCTTGAGATGGCACTCTGGGAAACTGAGCCCCAAGTTGGCGTCTGGGGCTAAAATTTGCTCTGATTCGACCCCACGAGGAGCCAGCTGGGGTCTGAGCTGGGAAGCAGGACAGAGCCTGCCGCGGGGGGTCTGCTGCCAGCGGGCATCGCCACCGAGGGCAGAGCCCAAGGGCGGAATGGAAACCAGACAGGGGGCTCTCCGGGCCCGCCGGGCCAGGCATCCGGAGGGTCTGCAGCTAATTAAGACTGAAGGGAGTGCTGAATAACCCTTTTGTGGATCAAAAGCACTCTGTTGGAAACCCAGCTGACAAATCCAACAAAACTGACTTCATAGTTTCTTATGAGAAAACTGTGAATACGTCGAGGACTGAAGAAGCGCTTTGTTCCAGACCTTCGCGGGAGCACCAGAGATTCGGGTTACAAAGTGGCCCTCCCCGGCTGCGACAAACAGCGCCTCACTGAAGCCAAGGCTGTCTCGGTGTAGAGAAGCCAGAAATAACACATTACACTGACCGGGGGCATGCATGGGGTGGCCACAACCGCTCGCTCATATGCTTCATTCCAGAAAAGGACACACACAGCCCACCCCGATCCGATCAGAAGCAGACGAGACTGGAAGGCTGGGCACAAACCACACCGAGCCCCTCCCCAGAGGGGGCGTCCACTGAGCCTGTATCAGGGTGGGTTCTTCAGACATTTAAAAGGCAACTGAAAACACAAAGGCTCCCTTTGCCTTTGCACCCCAGGCTGCACGCGGGAGTCACCCAGAGCTTCAAACACACCCCTTACCAGGATCCCGGCCTCAGGGACTATAATGTAATTGATCTGGTGCAACCTGACATCAGCATTTGTAGGAGCGGCCTGGGTGTCGTGGGTCAGATGGTGTCCCCACCAGAAGACATATCCACCCAGAACCTCTAAATGTGACTTGACTGGAATAAGGGTCTTTGCAGATGTCATTAACCCTTTACCCACTTGCCCAAGAATACTCTCGGGCAGCATTTACCCCAAGATAACTTTGCTACAAAATACCTTGCTTTTATTATCATTTTCAAATCGCTCTAGTATATTGACTTTGGAAACAAAACACATCCTGCTACGTACAGCATTCTGTTTTTAGTACTGGTATTTCCATTTACGAACTATAGTAATTCTCCAGGGCTGAAATTGTCAAATCCTAGAAAACATAGCATTCCTGCACATGGTGTTAACATGGTTCTTGAACAGTTACTGGCCAGAGAGTCATCTGATGAATCCAATTCTTCCGAAACAGATGATTCTGACAGTTTAGATGATTCTATTGTTAGTTCTGTGTAGAAATAACTCCAAGAACAGTTTTTGTATTTTATTTTCACATCGAAAATCCGTCAGATTTGCTTCAGCCTCAAAGAGCATGTTTACATAAAACATGAGTGCTGGCAGCCAGCTGCACTTTACTTTCTAGACGGAAAAAGGGTGAAGGTAAAGATCTCTAGATGAGATCATCCTGAATGAAGGCAAGCCCTAAATCCAATGACAGGTGTCCTCAAAGGAGACGAAGAGGCAACACTGAGAACGAGGCCGCGTAAGACAGAGGCGGAGACTGGAGAGACGCTGGTTCCCTACAAGGAAGGCGAAGGATAGGGTCACCAGGAACACGAGGGAGGTCTGGAGCACGTGCTCCCGAGCAGCCACCAGCAACCCTGCCCACACCTTGACTTTGGCCTTCAGAACCGTGAGAGAGCAAGTTTCTGTGTTCTAAGCCAGCGGTTCTCAACCTTTTTGGCACCTGGAACCAGTTTTGTGGGAGACAATTCTTCCACACACAGCGGGGGATGGTTTGAGGATGACTCAAGCCATTACGTGTATTGCGTGCTTTATTTCTACTATTATTATATGATCATCTGTAATGAAATAATTACACAACTCACCAGAATGAAGAATCAGTGGGAGACCCAAGCGTGTTTCCCTGCAACTCAACAGTCCCCTCTAAGGGTGATGGTAGACAGGGAGATCATCAGGCATGAGATTCTCATAAAGATCGTACCACCCACATCCCCCACCGTTCACGGTAAGTCTCGCGCTCCTATGAGAATCTAATGCCACCGCTGACCTGACAGGAGATGGGGCTCAGGTGGCGATGCTTGCTGGCCCACCGCTCACCTCCTGTCCAGTGCTGGTCCGTGGCCTGGGGCTGGGAATCCCGTTTCTAAGTCACCCAGGTTGTAGTGCTTTGTTACAGCAGGAAACTCAAACAGCAGGTGGATTTGGGTGGCCCTAATCTAATAAGACTGGTGTACCTATAAAAAGAGGGGAGTAGGACACAGACACACACACACACAGAGGAATGACCCTGTGGGGATTCAGGGAGAAGAGGCCGTCTACAAGCCGAAGAGAGAGGCCTCAGGAGGAATCAACCCAGCCCACATCTTGATCCTGGACTTCAGCCTCCAGAACTGGGAGGAAACAAATGTCTATTGCTTAAGCCACCCGGCCATGGTATTTGTTACGTGGCCCTCGCAGATTCATATGCTAGGTACTTGCTGTATGTTATTTTATCTGATCCTCGTGGCGATTTTGTGAGTTGTGTTTAGGCCGTGCATGGTGGCTCACACCTGTAGTCCCAGAGGCAGGAGTGTGAGACCAGCCTGGGCTACTTAGTGAGTCCCAGTCTCTGAAAAAACTTAACAGCCAGACACGACGGCACACGTCTGTAGTCCCAGCTACTCAGGAGGCTGAGGTGGGAGGATCGCCTGAGCCCACGGGTTCAAGACCGCAGTGAGCTGTGATTGTGCCACTGCACTCCGGCAGCCTGGGCAACAAGACAGACAGGACCCCATCTCCGAAAAAAAAAATAAGTTGTTGTTTTATTACTATTCCCTTTTTGCAAATGAGGAAAATACAACTATAAAAGGTGAAATGGCCCATCCAAACTCACACAGACGGGAAATGTCAGAGCCAGAATCCAGCCTGGTCCCTTCCGGGTCACAGCCAGCGCCAGGGCCCCTGGTTCCAGTGGCTGCCCATAGACGCAGGGGCCTTCCAGGCTGGGACACGCTCCCTCTGAGCAGGCAGTCTAGAGCCAGCGACGCTCACTGTTTTGCTACCGTTGGGCCTAGAGCAGAGGGCTTTGGATGTCTCTTGCATTGTCTCAGGGCTATTTAGTCCGAGGTCAAGGGTAAGAAGAAGGGGGAGCCCCCAAGGCCACAGCTGGGGTCCTCAGTGAACATCGGAGCAAGAAAACCTCCAGAAGGTACACCTTCCGTCAGCAGCCTGGCAGGGGAACGGTGCATTTCTACGAAGAAAAGATGCGTTCACTTCCAACAGGAGCTAACTTTAGTTCCCTTTAATAAGAACAATACTGCCCATCGTCTATAATGAGATACGCTGTTTTTCAGTATGCTTACCCAGAGTAGCTAATTTAATCCTCAAAACACACTGGCAAAATAAGTAAAGGAAGAATCTCTTCCATCTTACAAGAAAATCTCAGGCTCAGAAACGTCTGTGTTTGGCAGGCCGCGGTGGCTCACACCTGTAATCCCAGCACTTTGGGAGGCTAAGGTGGGTGGATCACCTGAGGGCAAGAGTTCGAGACCAGCCTAGCCAAAATGATGAAACATCATCTCTACTAAAAACACAAAAATTAGCCTGGCATGGTGGCAGACGCCTGTAGTCCCCGCTACTGCAGAGGCTGAGGCAGGAGAATTGCTTGAACCCAGGGGGCTGGAGGTTGCAGTGAGCTGAGATCATGTCACTGCAGAAATGTCCGTGCTCTCTGCCTCAGCTTCGTCTCTGCAAAACGGCAGTAACACCTCCGGCCTCTCAGGCTGTAGGGAAGACAAAATGAAGGAGTGGACCCAACGCACAGGCACAGCTGTCACCAAGTAACTGCTCAGCTAAATGTCACCCATGGCAATGTTGTGCCCAAGGTCTTAGCACTAATTAGAGCCAGGACCAAGCCCCCTGGAGTCTAGAACTTTCTATACTCAGCACGACATTCTCTGCACCCCACCTTTTTAGGAAGTTGATTCAGGAATTAAAAAACAGCCCAACTCAGACGGTCACACTCCCCTGTCCCTCCCCTCCCTCAGGCCCAGCCCCTGGACGCTGACCACTCCCCACACTGCTCCTCGTCCTCCCCAGCCCCTGCCCATGGTGGGGAAGGCAGGGCGATTCCCTGGCATCCGCCTGGCTCCTGAGTGTCAGCTGAGTGATTTCATGAATGAGCAACTACCCCAGCTGATTACTCTGCAGGTTCCATTTTGATTTTTTAATTTCTATGTCTCATGGTATTGCCAGTAAGAAACAAAAGCCTGATTTATAGATTAAAAGACAAATCTTCTCAGGCTTAATTAATATTGACTCTTGAATACAAAATAAGTATCACTTCGTAAAGATCACTGTATAAACAGCAAGAGGTTGAACATATACATTGGCGATGAATGCTAACTCCGTGCCTTGAAAAAGTAGGTCATTCCGAAGGAATAGTAGAGCAGAAACTCTTTAACATGGGAAGAGGTTCGTAATAAACTGGTGACAAACACTATGCCTACTAGGGCCCCTTTAAGTAAGGAAAGATCTACCCCAAATCCTTCGCAGTGCATTTGAGTGCAGAGAGTTAGGTGGGTGTTTTACCTTTTAATTGATCTGTATTTCCTATGATGAGCAAACAATAGTACTTTCAAAACAAAATCACTTTATTTAAATAAAGTTAAGCAAGGTGTAGTGGCTCCTGCCTATCATCCCGTTATCGAAGAGGCTGACGTAGGAGGATCTCTTGGGGCCAGGAGTTTGAGACACACCTGGGCAACACAGCAAGACCCCATCTCTACAAAATGACAACAAAAAATTAGCTAGACATAGTGACAAGCACCTGTAGTCCCAACTACTCGGGAGGTTGAGGTCGGAGGATTACTTGAGCCCAGGAAGTCAAAGCTGCAGTGAGCTGTGATCATGCCACTGCACTCCAGCCTGGGCAACACAGTGAGGCCCCATCTAAAAAAATAAAAAATACAACGTTTAAAAAAAGGCCCAAAAAAAACTCCTAATCTTTTATAACTGTGTAGCAAGCTATGAACTCCTTCTCAGAAGAATGTTTTTAAATGCATTAAAGAAAACATGAGGTGGGGAGAGTTCCGAAGGAAACCAATGATACTAAAACATACAGAATTATCAAAACAGTTATTACGTTTCTGTTAGAAGAATAGATGGGCTACTGTAACATCTTAAACAGCAAGAACCGGTAGCAAGTCTAGTGAACTGGGCACTTGGAAGCAGCTATGTGCATAAGCAGTGTTTCTGGATAGCGGTAGCGCCGTGTGTAGGTGTCCAGGGTTTCTGTCGTGACCACGTGGTCTGATGCTCCCCACAGTGGAAGGAGATGCTAAATTCCGTTATGGGTTAGAGGTCAGTGAAAAGGAAGCTGCAGTTTGTTCCCATCCGGGCACAAGGACCCTTGAATTTGCCCGTGGTTAAGAACAGCTCACCCAGGAGCAGAGCGAGAGGCTGGACAGCGCGTCCTCCCCTCCTCTCCCCGCCTTCGCATCCTCCTGGCTGCCTCGCGTTTCCTCCGTGGGCCTGGCTGAACACACGCACACACAGGCCCAGGGGGAGACCACGGTCAGCCAGGGGCTGTCGGGCTGCAGAGACACATCTTCAGTCATATCTTCTATAAAACAGTCACTATGGGCTGGGATGGGTGGCTCACACCTGTAATCCTATCACTTGGGGAAGCTGAGCCGGGCAAATCACCTGAGGTCGGGAGTTCGAGACCAGCCTGACCAACATGGAGAAATCCCTTCTAAAAATACAAAATTAGCTGGGCATGGTAGCACATGCCTGTAATCCCAGCTACTCAGGAGGCTGTGGCAGAATTGCTTGAACCCAGGAAGACAAGGTTGTGGTGAGCTGAGATCACGCCATTGCGCTCCAGCCAGGGCAACAAAAGCCCAATTCTGTATCAAAAAATAATAGTCACTATGAAATGATGGTGACTGGACAGTGGCTCTAAGCAGTCGGTGTCTTTTGCAGAGATTCCCACTGTGTCCATCCTCCGCAGCCAACTCCAGGTGAGGCAAGACGGACCCTCGGCGAGTTGGGGCTCCCAGCAGGTGCAGCTTCTCCCCACATCTGCCACCGAATGAACCTGCCCCCTTTCCCAGTAACCCCAAGAAAAGCCTCGGGACCGATCAGAAGAGGAAGAAGCTGTCCATATAGAGAGAAGGAAGGGATATCTCTCCTCATTCCCCACATGGCCTAGCCCAGAGAGAAGCCCCATTTCCCTAGCTGGGAGGAGCGCTCTCCTGGCGAGGAGGCTGGTGGAAAGGACAAAACCATTTTGGAAGGAGCCAAGAGGAATAAAAATAGCAAGTTGCCTGCCTTAGTTTAAACTGAATAAGCGAGTCTGCGACCTCATCTGAAGTCACGTGCAAGGCACACCACTCATCAACTAACTTTTCCCAGCTTCTCTTTAAAGCCTGTTAGCAAGTGGGCCATCCAGCCGCAGGCCACAGCTCATGGATGGAGAATCCGTTTGTTGGGGAGTCATCTTCAAACCCAAAGAACAAGGCAAACCCAACCCCCAAGGAACCCAGATGACTCCTTATTTCCTCATTGCATTCTTTAAAAAAATACTTCTCCCAGGTTCCGGTAGAGTGCTGTTCTCATTTTAGAAGGCTGGCTAACTGTAGGCACAAGTCATATTTCTCGAAGACGTGTCTGTTCTTTTCTTGAATGGAATTGTTTTGTTCATTTGTTTCACTTCCTCTTTGGGGATACCAAGGAACACGAGTTCCCCTTTTCCTGGTATTAGAAGTGCATCAGTTCAAGTATGAGTAAATGAAAAGTGAAGAATAAGAGGCTGGCTCCATTGGGTGATGACATGTACCTGCTATGAGATTTGGGAAGCCATGGCGTGTCGCTGTTGCTCCTGAATTATTGTCCAACGTGTCCCCAGAATGGGGGAGAGGCGAGTTTCTAAAGACATGCCCATGAGCCAGGCAGCAGCTAACAGAGACAAGGAAGAGGACAGAGGTCCCTTGGGGGCTTTGTCACCTGGAAGCAATCCAAAGGCTTATCCTAAGGACAGGGGAAAATGAAGAACACAAAGTCCCTAGTCAATGTCAGGAGGAGGGCACCCGAGTCCCCATCAGCCTGTAATGCAGCAGACTGACGAGTGGTCAGTGCCACCATCACAGCCCTGTGCTTTCTCTGCCCCAAGTAGGACTTCGAACCTTCTGAAGGCTTGGGTGTGAATGATGAATTCTGCCTATGAAGAGGACCACATCTAATCTATTAGTTTATATCTCGACATGATTCAAAAATAGATCAGCAAAAACATATTCAGCAAAAAAAAAAAAAATGCAATGTCATCAGATGCAAATGGTGACACAGATTTCTTCCCAGGCCTAGATACGCAAACAGTACAAGTGCAAGGGCTGTATATACAGTCACAGTATGGGTGCAGATAAGACAGGAATGTCCCAGGAAGCTTCGGTTGATGGAATTCCACACTCCATGACCACACAATCCATGAGGGAGTAGACCACGATTTCACCCAGAACCACAAATGAGCCTCCTAGTGTCAGTTACCTTCTTTTTCAAGAATGACGCCAAGCTCTAATCCCTCCTCACTGAGGCTTTATTAGTTTAAAGTAACTGCATTTTAAAATCTATCTCGTTTTGACATTTTGCCAAGCCCTTTGCTCTCTGTTAGAAGAGGAACGTTTCATGCTGACTATTCCCATGTCCCCCGAGTCTTCTTTTCAACCCAAAAGCTGGGAACTTTCTACTTTGATCACCAGAGCTTCTCTGGCAGGTGATTTTCCCCTGCTATTTTCCTTGGTGTCCATCTCTTTAAAGACCAACAGTATGGCCAGGCGCCGTTGCCCACTCCTGTAATCCCAGCACTTTGGGAGGCCGAGGCAGGCGGATCATGAGGTCAGAAGATCAAGACCATCCTGACCAATATGGTGAAACCCCACGTCTACTAAAAATACAAAAACTAGCTGGATATGGTGACTTGTGCCTGTAATCCCAGCTCCTCGGGAGGCTGAGGCAGGAGATCACTTGAACCCAGGAGGCGGAAGTTGCAGTGAGCCGAGATTGTGCCACTGCACTCCAGCCTGGACAACAGAGCAAGACTCCGCCAAAAAAAAAACAAAACAGTATTGAACTCAGGACATGAGTTTTGAACTCAGGACACTTGTGTGACGCAGTAACAGGCAGAGTGAGGAGCAGCAGTGGGCGAGTGAAGGGGTTAAGGGTGAACGAAGTCCTGGGAACCAGGCAGACCCACACCTTCCTGAATGTTTCCTCTTTTCTCATCTGGGCTGCTGAGATTAAGGAGATAAATGCATATAAAGCACTGCCCATGCTTTCTGGCCCAGCTCAGGGCTCTAACTATTGTTTGCACCCATGCTGAGGACTAACCTCGGCCCAGGAAAAGGCTGGAGGCGGCCCACCCAAAAGCAGACGCCTCCCAAGACCTGGTCACTGCACAAGAGCCAAACGCACACACCAGATGAGATAGTTTGCAATTGGAGGGGACCTGCTTTCCTGAAAAAGTCACCCTGAAAGTTCTTATTGGCCAGATCTGAGGGTGTTGAGGTTGGAACCAACTGCAAAGAGGTAACCGCAGACTTTGGTTGCCAGAGAAGTCACTGTCTTTTCCAAGCAGCAAAACCACACACGAATCCCTCGGAGCTTGTCTGGAGCCCTCAAAATCTCACTGCAGCCCTCAACATCTCACTGCCAACACAAATGTGTCCCCTCAAATTACAGCACAAACTTCAGAGCGGAGGGAATTTAATGCACAGAACCACCCACCAGGGAAGGACAGCAGAGAAAATGAGAGGTTCAAGAGCCACATGGTGAAAAGCGCCCACGGAGAAATTGTGACATTGAATATTAAATTGCAAAGGACTTGAAGCCCAGATAAACATCATGAGCTAATATCAGCCAAGGAAAGTATGATTCAGTCGATGGAAATAGGCAAACAGTTCAATCAATGTTTATAAACAGGCCTTTTCATTCTTTCCCCCAGAGGAAGAAACGTGAGGGGCGTGCGGCCGACAAGGTGAGGAGACAGCGGCTGACCTGAAGTCTTTGGGCACTTCTCCAGGCTTCTGGCAAGGAGAGACCATGCCGGGTGGGCAGAGAGGTCTGGCCAGCAGCCAAGCCCACCCAGGTCTCACCAGCTGGGGTATGGGTCATCTGCTGTTTCTGATGTGATAGCTGAAACTCCCAGGTACTTCTTTTTTGACACAGCCTTTACCTACTGTTCTTTGAAAGTGAACTTTTGTTTTTGGATTCTTGAACATCTGAAAGAGAATCCCACCATGAAAGCCACTGTCCCTCCAGGTAACAGGCGTTCCAGTGGAGGGGGAGGTGCAGGAGAGACAGCTGTGTCCAGAAAGCCCCAGGGCCCCATCGATGGAGCACAGGAACCATGGAGAAGGGAGCGGGACAGGAAGCACAGGAGCCCGTGGGCAGACCTCAGGCTGCACGTGCCAGGCTAAGGGGGTGAGTCCTACCCAGGGTGAGCCCCAGGTGGTGCTGGGAGCCTGTGCCCTCTGAGCCTGTTTACATGCCATGGTGCTACATGGCCCTCCCTATGGAGGCCGCACACTGTGAAAAGGAATTGCTTAAAAGTCAGGATAGGTATTAGCCCGAGGATGTCATGCTCCAAGCAGAGTGGGGACCCACTGTCATGGACCAGTTCATTCCCTCCCTGCAGCAGTTAGAAAAGGGGTCACCGATGCCATCGTGTCAAACATCAAGACAACTGAAGGCTGCCAAGGTGGGTTCTTTCTCCCACTTCCTAACTTCAGCCTCTTCCTCCACACAGCCTCCCTGCCCGGGCCTGCTGGGGCTCTCCTGCGGACCCCCTCCGTCCTGTCTCCTCTGTGCTGACTCCCCGACGCCCAGGCCTGTCCCTGTCCCACGTCCCAAGGCCTCTCTGGAATCTGTTTCCTCTGCCCTGTATCTTTCAACTCAAAGTTCATCTGATCAGTTTATTCCTCCATCAAGGCCAGGACTCCTGCTGCCTTCGAAAGCCACATGTGCTTTTTCAGAAGATGACCTTTGGCAAAAAAACAATTTGTTCCTTTTCCTTTGGCCTTAACAAGATATTAGGGAAGTGAGAAACACAGCTGGGCAATGAAGTGGAAGCAAAGGTTGAGGGGAACTGACAAAGACTTAGAAGGCTCACATCGTAAGCAGTGAACGTGCCCGGGCACTTTCCCCGCTGGCAACGGTGGCCTGGGCCAGCCTGGGGACTGCATGCCTTTGAGGCCAAAATGCTAAATCCACTGGTGGCAGTGGTGGTCCCCAGTCCACACTCAACCCACATCACAACGGCCACCATGAGACACTCGCTCCAAAGCAAAGTCAGCCCCCTCCACAAATGCAGCCCCCTCCACAAATGCAGCCCCCTCCACAAATGCAGGCCCCTCCGATGTTGCTCTTCATCCAGGGGGTAAGGACGTCTCACACACGCAGAGATTGCTGGTGTGACTTCTCCAATCCCGAACTGCAGGTCATTGTCAGCATTTCAAAGTGTTGATTGAGGAATCACCTTCACTGAAAAACAAAACCAATAAAACCTGCCCTGGGTGCCCTCCCTTGCAGAGCCCTTCCTGTTAACCAGCGTTCCTGCCATCATGGCGCCTCATTTGCATCTGTTTTTCATCAGAAGCAGAAATGTCAGCCCTTTTCCACTAGGGCCAGCAGGTCACTTCGCTTGGGAACAGAGCTGTCAGGGACACCCGGCAATCTTTCCTCCTAATTACAGTGTCCGCACTAACCACTCCAGGATGGCCCCCGAGGAACTGGGGTGAAAATCGAATATAACACTGTCTGGAGATCTTCCGCATTCACCTAAGCCAGGGCGCAGGAATTCAGGTGTCTCTGACATTATGCTGCCATCCCATCTCCTGCACACTGATTTGCAAAGTGAAAATGATCCGTCTTCATCTGCAACCTGCAAGGAAGATCAAAAGACGCAGGGCGACAGACTGGGCAGTCCTGCGGAGGGAAAGAGAGCTTCTCAGGGAGGGGCAGCCAGGTGGCCAGCACGGGCACAGCGTGGCATAGAATTTTTAAGTCCCAGTTTGGCGTGTCTTCTCTACAAAGCCTGACTCTCGATCCCTGTGGTAACACCCTCACATGACTGTTCCCACCTTGGGTTCTCAGAAATCTGTCCATGCTGGTGCACGACGGAGACTAGAGTCACTGACTAGAGGCCAACACAACACACATTCACCCAGATTGTCCTTGGGGTTTCCAGCAGCAGCCCTGCATAATGAGGCTTGGTGAAAACCGACCCAACCCCACACAGGAAGGCTTTGTGTGTCAGTCACCCCTAGGAAAAGGACAAGGTCAAAAGTCATCCCGAGAGGAAATGTGGCCCCAGCACCCAAGGCCTCTTCTCTCTGTCTCCAGGAAACTCTCATCTAACAAATCAGATATTAGCACCATGAACCCTGAGTGCCGCTTAACCTCTGAACTTATCAAACAACACCAGCAAATAGTCGTTTACTCCTAGGTTACCCAAGGGTAGCTAAAAGAGAAAATGGGAATGAAAGAACAGCTTTGCAGGATCTTGGTGGACATTTTATGGGCATATTTACTTGTTGTTGGCGTCTTTACGGCTTTTCCCTAAAGACTATCATTATGGTAACAGATGGCTTCACCTTTAACTGCTCAATAAATAAAACGGCTTTTAAATTTTTTTATCAGTCTCTTTTAGGTTTCATCTCAATTATCTTAGAAAAAAAGGTCTCTGTTGCATTGACTAGGATTTTTAAACAGATTAATTGGCTATGATAAATTTTTCAAAGTTAGACTCAAAATTCACAAAACATGTAATCCTAGCCAGAGCAAATGGTGGCTTCCTGGAAAGGTGCCTGACTTTCTCAGAGGCTCTCAGAATTTGCCATTACACTTTTTATAGGGAGGGGAAGCAACACGTCTTCTACCACTTGCAAAGAACTGCTTTCCTTGATACCCTGGGGCTGTGTCGGTGGATCCGTCGGAAGGAAGTACCCTGTCTCAGTGAGCAGGATGACGCATAATTCTTCTGCCTGCCTAGAGCACCTAGCAAGAGCCAATCTTTCCCTCTTTCATTCTTTTGCTCATTAATGCACCCAGCAAGATTTATTGAGGACTCATCTTTGCCTGGTACGATGCTAAGTGCTCTGAATACAGTAGTGTCCTCCACAAAGTCCCTGCCCTCGTGGAACTCACATGCTAGTGACACAGACCAAATCATACATAAACACAGGAGTCCCCACCCACTGGGCCACAGCCCGGTATTGGTCTGTGGCCTGTTAGGAACTGGACCACACAGGAGGAGGTGAGCGGCAGGTGAGCGGACATTATTGCATAAGCCCCGCCTCCTGTCAGATCAGCAGCATTAGATTCTCCCAGGAGCGCAAACCCTGTTATGACCTGTGCATGCGAGGGATCTAGATTGCACAGAGTATGAGACTCTCATGCCTGATAACCTGAGGTGGAGCTGAGGCAGTGATACTTGCTCTGGGGAGCAGCTGCAAATATAGATTCCTGTTAGCCAAGAAGTTTGACTGCACAGAGACTATAATAAGCCAACTGCTTGTGGACTCCTATCAAAACCTTCTCAGGGAGCAGCAAGTGATGGTTAAGCTGTAGGCTTCATGGTGGCAAGTGAGCTGATGCACTTCAATTGTACAGCTGCATTTGGCCTTAAAAGTATGTCTGAGACAACTTCACATCTCCATATGTTCTGGATTAAAGTCAAGGCGAAATATCCTGAGGTTGCCGCAAAAGCACTGGAAAGCCTGCTCCCATTTCCAGCATCCTGTCTTTGTGAAGCAGGGTTTTCTGCAGTGACAGCAACCAATACGAGATCACAAAGTAGACTGGACATAAATAATAGCACACTTCTGGTGTCACCGTCTCCATCATCCCCAGATGAGACCATCTGGTTGCAGGAAAACAAGCTCAGGGCTCCCACTGATTCTACATTATGGTGAGCTGTATAATTATTTTATTATATATTACAATGTAATAATAATAGACATAAAGGGCACAATAAATGTAATGCACTTGAATCATCCCAAAACCATCCCTCACACTGTGGAAAAAAAATTGTCTTCCATGAAGTTGCTCTCTGGTGCCAGAAAGGTTGGCGACCACTGCATAAATACACATGGAATATCACATCAGGTAGTGAAGAAAAATCATGCCATGGAAAAAGACAGATAGAACCATGGTCAGGTTGAGAGTCAGCAGAAAAACCTCTCTAAGGACCCTGAATTTTGGCAGAGACCTGAATGAAGTGAGGGAGGAAACCAAATAAATATCTGGGAAGATTCTTCTAAAGGGAACAGCAGTCCTGACCACAAAATAAGTTTGCTGTGTTCAAGGAGCATCCAATAAAGAAGGTTAAAGAAACAAGGTAGTGGGTGGTGAGAAATGAAGCTAAAAAGATAGGGCGAGGTCATGTAGTTTTTTCCAGCCATTCTCAGGAAACTGGATTTGATTTTTTTATAATGAGGTTTTCCCTCTGGCTGTGGTGGGCAGCAGCTTTAGTATAATGCACTTAAGTGTGCTTTTCCTCATATCTGTCTTGCTTGGGGTTTGGAATCCTTTTGGAATATGTTGTTTAAAGCCTGTCATCTGTTTTGGAAAATGTTTCATCATTATCTCTTCATATATTACCTGTGTCTCATTTTCTCCCTTCTTCTCCTTGTTAGACCTTTTATTTTGCATCCTTATGTCTCTGGCTTTTTTCTGATTTCTTCACTCTGTGCTTCTCCTAGATATTTTTCTTATTCTAGTTCACTAATTTTCTCCTCAGCTGTGTCTAATCTGTATTAAACCTTGGGACCTGAATTCAGTATTTTTTTATTTCTAAAATTTTCTTTTGATTCTCTTTTATAATTTCTAGTTCTCTGCCAAAATCCCCAACTTGTATTTATTTCCTTGACCATGGTAAGCATGATTATTTTAAATCCACTAATTTAAACATATGTCTCTCTCAACATGTGTCTTGTCTCCTCATGCACCAGGTTATTTTGTTGAGTGCCAGACATTATATATGAAATACATAGAGATCTAGAAAAATGTCACCTTTTTCCAGAGATAAATTACATTGACTTATGTCTGGAATCTATGGGCCCTAACAATCCCTAACCTCCTTAATCCAATCTAGGGTTGAACAAATTCAAAGCTAGGCTTAATTTACTACAAAGGCCAGACTATTTCAAGTCAATCTTTATGCCTAGGCTGTACCCTTATGTGGTTTTCCTAACCCAAATACTGAGATAGTTGTAGGGGAGGGGACTCCGGGTCTCAAGTTCCTTGCAGACCCTGAATGCCAATGTCTGTTCTCTTATCCCTGTTGTCTGTCAACAGCTCTATTAGCTTCTCACTCTCTCAGCCACCTCTTCTGGAAAAAGGGTATCTAGGGGAAAGTGGTCACAAATACTAGCTCACCTTTCTGTATTTTATCTCTTTCCCAGATCTTGTCCCTAAAATTCTTCACTGCCTTGTGAACTGTCCAGTGCCTTCAGATACTGTTAATATTTTCTTTTTTTTCTAGCTATTCTCAGGAGAAGGATTGGCTTTTATTCTATGTGTGCATAACAAATTGTTTGCAAAAATAACCCAAATTCTCCACCCCTCCTTCTACACACACACAGACACACACACACACACACACACACACACACAATTACTATTAGGGCTCAGAAGACAATACCTCAAAGTATGGTGCTTTGAAATGATGAGCATACCTTAATTAAAGGAAATTGGAAAGCCTCAAAAGCTACCTCAGAACCATGGACTTTCTAACCTTCTCTTGTTTCTCTCCACAATTGTCACCTCCCTACAGTCACCAAATGCAGGGAGGGGTTCTCTCTGGAATTTTCTTATTTGATTGAGGCAACTTCTTGCTAAAAGAAATTCAATTGTCAGCAGGGTGCAGTGGCTCACACCTGCAATCCCAGCACTTTGGAAGGCCGAAGCGGAAGGATCACTTGAGGTCAGGCGTTCAAGACCAGCCTGGCCAACATGGCGAAACCCTGTCTCTGCTGAAAATACAAAAATTAGCCAGGTGTGGTGGCACATGCCTGAAATCCCAAGTACTTGGGAGAGTGAGACAGGAGAATTGTTTGAACCTGGAAGGTGGAGGTTTCTGTGAGCCAAGATTGTGCCCCGACTGCTTGGGCGACAGAGTGAGACTCCATCTCAAAAAGAAAACAAAAGAAATTTGACTGTCTTAAACTCCCTCCATAGGAATCTTATTGAACCACCAAGAAAGAGTAACCCCTAGAGAAGACTCAGACTCTCCACATCCAGACAAACTTTCCATCTATTCTACAGGCAGCTCTGAGAGATTACCTGAGACACTGAACGTACATAACAAGGCGGCCTTTGCTTGCAGTTCAGCTCCGCCCCTCAAGTTCCTCTGACTTGTCCACAAGCTGTTGTTTGTCCTTGGTCTCATTCAGCATCCAGAGAAAATACTTTGCAAACCATTGTCTGGTCTTCAGGCTCATTCCTGTACCCTAAAAATCACTGACTACCCTCTAAAATTGCCTGCAGCTCCCCCACTTCCCTCCCTGTTATGATGAGGGTATCAAAGCTTCAACCATCTGGACTTTCATTGATCCTCATATTTTGCATGGCTCCCAGGCTAATGCATGTTAATAAATATGCCTGCCTTTCCTCTGCTAATTTATCTGTATATTAGTTCATATTAGTGAGTTGTCAAAGGGAAGAGGAGAAGCTTTCTTCTTCAACCCTACATTATAAATTGTAAACATGTTCTGTTTTAATAATACATTATGTACCCTAGAAAATGTACAATGTGCACATTATTAAATAGTTAGAAGGATGGAGAATGAGTAAATATAAATGAAAGGTTTAATGGTTTCTGTATCTCCACACTCTGAAGACCTCTGGTCTAGAAACACTTGGGGAGCTAGGGAGCTGACTATTGTGGAGCAGTTGGACTAGGCTAGAGGTGATAAGAAGTGCTTAATTCAGAATGTGTTTTGAAGGTAGAGTTCAAGAGGTTTGCTGATGCATTGGATGTGGGTATAAAGGCAAGAGAGGAATCGAGGATGAATCCTATGTTTATGACCATTGACTGAGATAGGAAGGATCAAGCTGTGCTGGAGATCAAGAGTCTTTGGACCACACTGGCATATGACAGACCCTGAAATCCACGTCAGCCACAGCTCTTCCGCCGAAGATCTCTTCCATTCCAGGATGGAGCTCCCCAGGGACACAGCAGAGGACATGTGTCCGCAAGAGGGCAGGATCGTTTGTCAAGGAAAGAAACCACTTCTCTCTAACTGAAATTGAACTAATAAGAAAGCTGTATAAATTTAAATTCCAGCTCTTGCAAAAAACCCTGCTCAAACTCTTCCCACCACTTCCAAACTGTGTTAGCAACAGCTTTAGTGCATCTGGATGTTTCCCAGTCTGGGCTGTTCAGAGTATCCAATCTACAAGTAAATACCTATCCTGTGGCAGAGGAGGAGGAAAAGCTGGAAAGCAAGGAAGAAGGAAGAAAAGGAGAAAGAAGAAAAGAAAGAGAGAGAGAGAGAGAGAGAAAGAGAAAGAAAAGAGAGAGAAAGAAAAGAAGAGAGAGAACGAAAGAGAAAGAAAAGAGAGAAAGAAAGGTGGAAGAAGAAAGAAAGAGAAAGAAAAGGAAGGAAAGAAGAGAAGAGGGAGGGAGGGGAGGAGAAGGAAGAAGGAGAGAGAAGGAAAAGAAGAAGGAAGAGAAAAAAAAAAGGAGGAAGAGAAAAACAGAGAAAAAGGAGGAGGAGAGAAAGGAAAATGGAGGAGCAGGAGGATTCTCATGACCAAGTTTTAGAAATGCTGCAATAAACAATATGCACATGTTGAACACGTTTCCTTACTGCAGGACTCCTCAGAGCCTTTAATATGCTATTGCACATTATGACTCTCTAACCAGATGCAGAGTGCATAGCCATTCCCTGACTTATTTTCTCCAAATGCTTATTAATAGCTCATGAGTAATTTGGCTCTGCTGAACAATTCAGGAGACACTGCTGTAGACCCCAGGTCAACAACTATAGCCCAAAGGCCAACATCAGCCTGCCACTTGCTTTTATATTGCCAGAAAGCTAAGAATACTTGCAACATCTTTAAATGATTGGAAAAATTTAAAAAGAAAAACAAAACTTTGTGACAGATGAAAATTATATAAAGTTCAGATTTCAATGTCCCTTTATTTTTACTGGAATACATCTGTCTTCGTCAGCTCAGGCTAATATAACAGAATACCATCAGCTGGGTGACTTAAACAACAAATGTTTAGATGTTTATTTCTCACAGTGCTAGAAGCTGGAAATTTGAGTCTAGGGTGCCAGCATGGCTGGGGTTCTGGTGAGGGCTCTCTTCCTGGTTTGTAGGTGGCTACCTTCCTGCTGTGATGAAAAAGAGAGCTCTGGTCTCTTCATCCTCTTACAAAGCAGCTAACCCACCATGGGGGCATCCACCCTCATGATCTCATTTTAAACCTAATTACCTTTCAAAGGGCTTCAACACATGGATTTGAGGGGGACACACTGAGTCCACAGCAACAGCCATGCTCATTCACATACATATCACCCGTGCTTGCTTCTGAGCTACAACAGCAGAGTTGAGTAGCTTGCAACAGAGACCGTTTGTCCCTCAAAGCCTAAAATATTTACAATCTGGCTCTTTACAGAAAAAGTTTGCCGACCCCTGCTCTAGACTTCCCACACACATAGCATTAAAATATGCATTCTCATTCTGTGTTTCTTCACTGTTAACTCTTATTTCCTTAGCTCTATTCACTACTCTGCAAGCATGAACTGTGCCCTATAATTTTCTGTTTTTGGCAGATTCTGGCATGGTGCTGAGCACAAGGACAGTGCTCGAATATCTCTGTAGTGGCTTTCTTGCCAAGCATCAGATATTTATTGGGAGGTGACATTTTTCAAAGAAGGTCATTGGAGGCACGTGGAGAATGGTAGCTTTGAGAAAATACCTCCTGCGGAAACAAAGCCACTCTGTGTTACTTAGGACAAGCAAGGACGGGTCTGCTGCAGGGAAAAAATCCCAGCATTGAGTGAACACTGGCTTTTATGTACACAGTGGCTTGATCATTTTTCTTTTAGGAAAGAAATTTAAACTACGTGATTGAATTACATGGTATATTAGCTTCAGAGCATTCAACACTGTCAGCTGGGAATAATAGTAATAGCCCAGTCTGTGGTTGTTTTGAAAGTTAAGGAGGGGAATGGAACGAGATAGTATAAATAAAAACTGCTTTGTCAATGGTTAAGGTGCTATATCAGCAGGTTACGCACACCAATCTGGTCAGGCCCATCCTAGCATTGGTGAGGCCCAAGGCACGAATAAAAATGGAGGCCTACAAACCACATGCCTAAACACTGAAAAGTAATAAATCAAGTTAACAAGCTGTTCGGTTGTGCTCCAGCCGCCTGCCTTGATAAATATCCCTTCCAACAACCTGGAAAACCTGGTTTGAATGTAGAGGTCTCAGGCACCCAGGACAATGCTGGAACGTGACGGTCTGGGAGGGGTGGCCCCGTCCACAAGCTGACCCCACCCCTTCCTTTCTCCCTCCTCTTCCCCCTGCCCAGTTCTGTCTTACCTCGTAAGAAACAGGCCCCTGTGGCTGTGCAGCTCACGTGGCCAAATTCCATCCCCTGTCCACACACACGGCCACGTCCACTTCGTTGCCAGCCCTTGGCCACTCCTTGGCTACCTCTTGGGCCTCACGGTGCACAACCAGCTGCAGGTTCGCTCTTGGGAGGGCAGATCCTGGAAGTGGGCATTCCAGAGTCCCAGGTCCCAGGAGCATGGTCTAGAAGGGAAGTGAGGGTGGGGTATGTCCTCTGATCCACAGACTCCTGGACCCATGGGAGACCCAGATGAGGCCCTTCTCGTCCAGGCCTCGGGACAGGACTGATTCTGACCTGAAGCTCCATTACCTCACTAACAATCATCACGGTGACAGTAGCAACTGTGTCGAGTGCTCCTGCGTGCCAGCCACTCATCTACGTGCCCACACTTATTTTACTTAATAACGAAGTCTTTCCTCCACTGGGGCTGTCAAGTGGGAATCTGTCTGCATCTCGGCGTGACTGTCCTGTGAAAGCCAGTTCTCACCAAGAAGGAGGATTTTTCCAAGGTCCTTAGTACATGGGGCACAAGCAGAGAAACGTCAACTCTTCTTCCCCAGGGTAGGAGGACTCCCTCCCACGGAAATGGCCCCGCTGCAGGTAGGCGGCCAGAAGGTCAAAGGATGTTACAAACCCAGCCTGACTCTGCCTTGCCTGATCCAGGAGATCAAGACAGGAGAACGGAGAGCAGGAGCAAGTGAAAACCTGACCCCCTGCAGCCCACACCTGGAGGGTTGGAGCTCAGAGCCTTTAAACACATCCAGAAAGATATCTGGGAGCCCTGGAGATCCCAGCCTGTAACCTGCTCTCCCAGGCATAGAGTAGAGTAAATTGCAAGCCCCAAGGAAAACCCCAGCCTTCAGCTCAGAAAAGATGGGAGAGGAAGAGGAAGAGGAAGAGATCTAGGTGATGTGAACCTGGGCAAGCCCGAGGAAGAACCCCTCTTGGCCTGTGTACAGCACGCAGGGAATCGAGTTGAGGGGGTATGGATTGGGTGAGCATGGTGGGCAGGCTGGAAGCAACGTGGGCAGTGGCAGTGATATGTAGAAAAGTTTTCTTCCCTGATAAAAGGAGGTGTGTGAGGAGAAATAGGTCTGACTCTAAATGGGCTGAGTGCGGAGGTGATGAACGGAGCAGCAGCCTTCTTTCAACCAGCAGAAGATATGCCTCAAAAGCTCCCATCCCACAGAGGCAGCCAAGCAGAGAGAGGAAGGGAGCCTGGGGCTGGAAGATACCTCTGAGCCCCTGAACCCCAGAAAGGCTCTGCACTTGACAATGTGGCTTTTTGCTAAACTCTTTTACTGGGACTCTCCCCGGCTCTCAGTCCAAAGCTTCCGAATGAAAATGAACCTTTTCCTGCTCCTACATGGAGAGTTTCTTTTCTGCAAAGGCACTCCACGTCTTTGCCTTTCCTGGAGAAGGCAGTGGGAAGGCAAGCAGGTCACCAACACCCACCACTGTGCCTGGGAGAAGAAGTCATTTCCGCAGGGACAGTTCTCGTGAACAAGAACAAATACTCGAGAGTATTTCAGGAAATAAAGCACAGCAGCTTTGATGGAGGCAGCAAGAGATGGGTGGTGGAGAAACGAGCAGGATGAACGTGGGGCCGCCCGTGGGGACCTAGCCCCAGGAGCGAGTGCTGTCGACGGTGCGGTCTTCCTTCAGTATCCCGGCACCGAGGTGCTATGGAGGCCGAGGCACGTCCAGCAAGCTCCCAGCCTTGGTGGTTCCACCTGCTCTCAACTGGTGCCGTCTACAGCACGTGAGTAAATACAACCTAACAAAAAGCAAAGGTCTTTCTCAGAGCCTATGGATATGGAAGTCCTCATTTAGAGTCCACGCCGCCAATCCCAATCTAGTGGCCCAGTGGCCTTGGGTGTGGATGCACAAAACCACTTTGACGAGCAGCAGGATGGATAAGGGAGGCCACTCACAGATGCCTCCTCAGGTGCCTGCTTCGGCCACATACGCTCCCAGAGCCCACCTTGCCCACTGAGGCACAGCCCCACTCGCAGCTTTCCCCCACCTGAGGTTTCAGGGGGCTCTTGGGGGCTGTCTCGCTCATATCGGGCCCAAGTCTGGTCAAAGGTCCAATCTCTCTCTACCTCTTGGCACGAGCTGGTTCCCTCCTCGGCTCCTCCTACCCCTGTGCCCACCAGGCACCACCACCCCATAGATTTTTCTGTTCCCGTGGGGTGTGCAAGGCAGTGGGGAGACCTGCGTCTGCCCAAGACCCCAGCTGCTCCAGAGTGCCCCAACCAGGTGTGGGCTGAGAAGGGGAGCTCCCCAGGGGCGGGCCTCTCCTCCTTCGCTCACTAAGCCCTTGCTGAATGAGTGAAGGGGGGCTTTGGAAGCTCCAGGTCTGCAGAGTCAGGAGAGAACCTCTCTGCTCCCTTGTGTTCTCAAACTGCGCGCCTCTACCTCCTGGGCACAGGCTGGACTTCATCTCCCAGCCTCCCTGGCAGTTGAGGGTAGGCTCCTCTTGATGGAAGGGGGTGAAATCAAGGAAGCCATAGCCACGCTGGCCCATAAGAAGCTGCTACAGAACCCTCCCTCTTCCCTTCCTCCACCACCTAGCAGAAAGCAAGGGAGCCCGGGGCACCACCGTGGACCACGGGATGAATGACGCAGGCCCCTGGGTCCCTGAGCTGCTCTCAGTCCCACCTCTCAGAATGGAAGATCCCAAATGTGGGAACTACGTGTTCCAGCATCTGGCATCACCTTCGCCAATTCAGGCTTTAGGACAATATCATTTTGTGCCCCAATGTCTAACAACATTTTTCCTTAAATAATTATCATCACAACAGATATTTATTGAGACCTATGAATTTCCAGCCACTGGCCAAGTGCTTTGGCAGGATCTAATTTTTCAGAGAATGCAGGTGTGTGGTGTGGGTATTGTCGCGGCCTCCCCACATCCATTCCGTTCCTTTCCAAGCATTGCATTCTAATTAGGATGAGGTCGGCTCTACCCTTAGCACCAAAGACGGACCCCGACTGCATCCAGTGTAGACAGTGTGTGTCCTAAGTCAGTCTCAAGAGCTCTGTTTGGATGGAGGAGAAAACACCACCTCTCTCCCCAAATAGTAATAGAAAAATGAGAAGCCTGAATATCCTTGGACAGCCTCCTGCAACCAGGAGGGAAGCCAACCTGAGCACAAAGCGCATTCATGATGTAGGCAGGGCAGAGGCAAAAGAACCCAGAGAAACAGAGCCAGAGCTTGGTGCAATACCTCAAGCTCACCTTGGCAGAAGCACTTAGGGCTCATCAAATAGTCCATGTGCTTGCCACGTGCCGAAAGCCACTAGGGCTGCCATACCAAAGTACCCTAGACTGGGTGGGTTCTTGTCTCAGTTCTGGAGGCTGGATGTCCTTGCAGTTAGATTGGAGCCACATGACTAGGTCTGACCACTAAATTGCAAGTGACAGTGGCATGTGTCACTTCTTGGCTAAGGCAGGTAAGAGCCAGTGTGCTTCCCTCTCTCCTCCTCCCACAGTGCTCTTAGTAGCCCGCCCGGTGCCAAGATGGGGGAAACAAGAGGGCAGGAATGCGAGTCTCTGCATCAGGAATGGAAGAGGGCCCCAGCTAGCAACACCGGATTGTCGGTGAGCAGCAGGTGTACATCGTGGTGTTAGGCCTCCATGCTTCTGGTGCTCACATGCTGATTAATACATCTACTATTCTTCTTTTATATATATATTAATTGTACTTTAGGTTCTGGGATGCATGTGCAGATCATGCAGGATTGTTGCATAGGTACATACGTGGCAATGTGGTTTGCTGCCTCCATCCCCCCATCACCCATATCTGGCATTTCTCCCCATGTTATCACTCCCCAACCTCCCTATCTTCCTCTATCCCTCCCCTAGTCCCCCCAAAAAGACCCCAGTGTGTGTTATTCCTCTCCCTGTATCCATGTGTTCTCATTGTTGAACAGCCACCTATCAGTGAGAACATGTGGTGTTTGATTTTCTGTTCTTGTGTCAGTTTGCTGAGAATGATGGTTTCCAGATTCATTCATGTCCCTACAGAGGACAAGAATCATCCTTTTTTACATCTACTATTCTTCTAAAATCAGGACTCCTGAATTGCCAAGACCGGTAAAATCCCATTATTGTTGAAGCCAGATGAAATTAGGTCTTTTGTTAGTTGCAGCTGAAGACAACCCAACTCATACGCTATTGTCACCTCTTTAAAATTTAGAAACTAGGGCCTGGCGAAGTGGAGTGACATGCTCAAGTTCACACAGCTAATATGTGACAAAACCCAGCTTCCATAATCATGCAAGGAGTTCACAGTGTGCAGTCCCTATACTACCCCCCTCACAATCATTTGGGATACATGTTTTAAAAGCAGATTAACTGGCCCCTTGAATACTGATCAATCCATCTCTGGGTAAGGGGCCAGGACTGTGTATTCTCATGAGCTCTGTAGTGGCTGCTGTCCATTCGGAGCTGAGAAGCTCTGGTCTAAACGGAGAACTCTTCAGGAGGTACAGTGTCACATGTGCGGGGAACTGGTGAAAATAAATGCATTTGAAGTACAAACATGTTTCAGCTGGCTACTCTCCATGCTACAGTGTGTTTGCTAGTGTTTATAAACACAGTTGAGGAAAAAGTCATCCAACTTCATAGCCCATGGTCATTGATATAAACAAGGATACACTCCACTGAGTTTTACTTTTAACTTTGCCATTAAGATGGCAGCAATCTTAGTTACAAGAATCAATTGCAGCTTTCATGCTGAATTTTTTCTCATATCCCCAAAACTACAAATTCTGTGTTGAGCCAGAAATCATTCATTCAGAAAATATCCTATATACTAGACAGAGATACAAAAGAAAAAAATGCATTACCCAAGAAACGTGCCTGTGGATGCCTGGCATATGGGTCATGATCATGGAAGATGTCAATCGCAATTGCGATACACAGCCAGTGCACTATTGAGATACACAGCCAGTGCATTATTTCGATACACAACTAACGTATGATTGCAATACACATCTGGTGCCACCCCAAGGATAGACAGTGTACATTAACCTAGAGGCACAAAGCATCTGTGAAATTTAAAAATAAGTAAACTATCAAATGCGTAGGAATAAATCTAATAAAAGATGTGCAAAACCTCCTAAATCAACTCAAACATTGCTGAGAAAAATCAAGGAAGACTTAACTCGAGATATATAATAGATACATCAAAAAAAAACTATTAAGAAAAGACGAGCCACAAACTGGAAGATTTTGAAATTTGTCTATCCAAAAAAAGGATGTATTCAGAAAATGTAAAGATATCGTGCAAACAAATAAGAAAAGGGCGTAAACCCCAATTGCAAAAATAGACATCAACAGGTAAATATTTCAGTTATACAAGGTGAATACATTCTGGAGACCTGCTATACAACATAGCACCTATAGTTAACAATACTGTATTGCACACTTTACAATATATTGAAAGGACAGATTTCAGGTTAAATGTTCTCAACACACACACAGACACACACACACACACACACACAACACTACAAAGAGATTTTTGGAGGTGATGGATATGCTTAGCACCTTGATCGGGGTGATGATATCCTGGGCATATGCATCTGTCCAAACTCATCCAAATGTACACATTATATGCAATTTCTGTGTATCAATTATATATCAATAAAGCTTTTCAAAAATGGGCCAAAAATAGACACACACAAAAATAAAGATCATACATTAATACAGTCAACTATTCTTACCATCCACATCTCAGACTTTCCAGGAAGACAGATGGGTAGGGGAAGAAACAGTAATGCTGATTCATTTTATCCTGGGCCTCTTCTGGATTTGCTACCCAAACAATACATGCTGGACTTGCAAGCTGTACCAGAAAGCCTGGAAAGGGAAGGGAAAAAAGAAACACGCTTGGACAAAACCTCAGCAGCCAAGTTGAGATTCTGAGCCATATGCCTGTCTTTGTGTGGGTGGAAATCTATTTTCTCTGGGTTCTACGGATTATTATAACACCCAAAATTTTCCAAAAAACGTCAGACAAGGTTACCACAGCAATTAAGCTGTCTGCCATCTGCAAGAGGCTTGGCTTAAGGTTTACTGAAGTTAAACATGTTTTGAAAAGAAAAAATTAAGGCTGTCGATGTTTTGCCTATCAGTCATGCTCAGCAACATTAGGCCTTGGAGACTCTTAAGGGAGAGTTGTTCTCCCTCAAGGAATAGTTTAGCATTGGCATGCTGAAATTTCAGAACCCAAGGAACATTTCAAAAATAAATTATGCCTTGAGAAAGACTACACCTAATCTTGCAATTGGCAGAGTTAAAACTTTGCTAAGACGTTCAGCCAAGCAATTGAGATTAACACTCTTTATCGCCTTCCCAAATGGCAAGTTATTTAAAAAAAAAAAAACAGACCTGAATTTCACATTCTTGCTCCACCGTTTCTTTAAAGCAAGTAAGTGCCTAAAATGATGACAGTAAAACTTATGGTTTAAAATTCTGAAGAGTGTCTGTAAAGTCTTATAATTTTTATAATTTTTCTCAGGCAGATTTTCTGGCCGAACCAAAGCTTTCCTGAGAAAAGGAGGAGGAAGAGGATGAGTTCCATGTGACTGGAAATATTATCATTCTTTCCAGTTGCCCATCTTTAGCCAACGGTTACTTTTTATTCTTTCTTGAGAAAAAAATGTTTCTTGAGAAAAAAAAAAGCATAGTTAGATTTTATTCTCTGAGCAAGGGGCAGGGGAGAGTCAACGTCACTTTTCTCCAGGAATGAATGGTAGGAGGCTTTCTCATCTGAAGGCAGTGCTATGCTGGCAAACCAGCTCTGTGGGAGGAAAAACAAAATCCTCATTTGTAGCATCTGCCAATTTCCAAAGTGTAAATATTCCCATCATGGCTAATTTGAAGTTCTCAGTCGTTTAACAACCAGATCTCAAAATTTCCAAATATTCGACAATCCTTTCTCAGAAACTAGCTTCAACTTACCACTCTGTTGAAGAGAATGGTTATTATTGCCCATGACATGTTTTATTTATCCAATATAGTAAAATAACTTTACCTGGCATTGGAATCCAAGAGAAAAGACAGATGACAGAAAAGGGCTCTGCCATTCAGAACCTTACAGTTTAACAGGCAGGGAAAATGCACAGTAAAGGCCTCTAGGAACACAGCTGCATACACTATATCTGTTTGGAAAACTCTCCTCCCTTCTAGACACAACCTTTTAAGACAGTCCAGATGATGCCAGGCATTGGGATGGGGAGCGGTCACGCATTAGTATGGAACAGAGGTGATGTGGATGCACACGGAAGCTCTTACAGATCCATGAGAATGTTGCTTGCAGTAGGAGTTACAAGTCATTTTTTTTGCTCCAAAGCTAACAACTAGGTCTACTGGATATAAGACATAAGGAAGCTGACTTCTGTTCAACATAAGAAAACGGTTTTTGGTTTTTTGTTTTGAGACGGAGTCTTGCTCTGTGGTCCAGGCTGGAGTGCAATGGCGCAATCTCGGCTCCCTGCAACCTCTGCCTCCCAGGTTCAAGCAATTCTCCCGCCTCAGCCTCCCGAGTAGCTGGGATTATAGGCGCCCACCACCACGCCCGGCTAATGTTTGTATTTTTAGTAGAGGTGGGGTTTCACCATGTTGGCCAGTCTAGTCTCGAACTCCTAACCTCCAATGATCCACCCACCTCAGCCTCCCAAAGTGCTGGGATTACAGAAGAGAGCCACTGCACCTGGCCAAGAAAATGTTTTCCAGAAAGAAAAAATTGTGCCGTCAGGGGAGATAAGAGCATGAGAAGAATAATAATCCCTTACGACATTTCTACCAGTTTATATTATTTCTTATCTATTCTTTTGTCCAATTCTCACATGCCCTCATGGCACAGGTACTGGCCACCCCTTTATAGTGAGGAAACTGAGGCACAGGGTAGGCAAAAAACTAACTTCTCTGAAGTCTTTACAGCAGTAGCAGGACTCAAACCAGGTCTCCTCATTCAAGTAGGTTTTTTTTTCCCCCTCCCAAAATGATTCAGAATGTGCCCTGAATTTCAGTATGTACCTTGAAAGAGGAACACCTGGTTAGCCGAAGTACATTCTTCTGCCAGTAACACCCGGACCAGGCACTGCAAGGGGCTTGAACTGGACACGGGAAACCACTCTGTGCTACTTGAGATTTCTAGAGAAGGCCCAGTGTAAATTAAAGTGTTCTCTTGAAGATAGTCATATTGACCTAGCTAATTTCTGAGAGGAACATTAAGAGTCAGTAAGGGACTTGCATAAACCACCGTGGACACAACTATGACAGGCACAAGAAGGAACAGATGAGTCTGCCAGAGACAGCTTGGAACAAGTTTATCCCACTCCTAGGAAAATGTCATGGCAGATACTCTGTATATTCAGCTACAATTCACCAAAAAGTCATTCACAAAGATCTTAGAACACAACTCTTAGGGGAATAATGATTTCTTCTCTGAGAGATCATGAAGGGTCATTGCAGATTCAGTAAGTTCCCAGAACAAGGCAAACGTTCCTCCACCACAACGTGGTCCATCACAGACCACTCGGCCACCTGCACCCCAAGGTTTGCACTTAACCCAGGACACAGTGAGACACTGGGCTTGGACCCGTTGACGTTGAATGCATTTTCATGAGTCACTATTGCTTTGTAGATATAAATTGCCCTGTGCAAACCATAAGACCCAAAAACGAGAAGGCCTTTCAGGTAGTGATTTTTAGCTGCCAAAGGCACCCGCAGGTGGGGTGACATTGCAAATGTCAGATGCCCCCACGAGTCAACCCTGAACCCAAGACGCACCACGCGAGCTCAGCCACGTGGTCACTTCCACAGGTCTCTCCTCCGCTCCCCACGCTGCCACCCCTCTGTGTGTGTTGGGAGGCACAGTGTCCCTTGGGAGGTTGACATTCCAAGACAGTGAGTGCCACAGCCAAGCTTGCTGACCTCAGTGCAGCCTCCTGGCAGGGAGGTGCCATTCTAAACACCATGTTTGGGATGTGACCTCCTGCTGGGGGCCCCTGCACTCCACCTGCAGCCTGTGAGGTAGTGTTTCCACCCAAGCGTTGAGTGTTCAACGACTGTCTTGTCCTTCCAGTGATAGCAGACAACCCTGTAGCTTGGGGAGCTCTGGGACCTTTGTGAGAGGAAAACGAAACCTCGCTGTGAAGGTATTGAACAGCCTCCAAATAACAGGGCAGGAACCAGCCCAGAAAACCAGAGTGTTTTCTGTGCACACATCCTGCGACCCACAACCAGCTTCCAGGGGAAGTGAGAAACCCACACCACACTTTGCCCCGGGATGATGTTTTCCATCTCTCTGGTTTGGGGCATCTGGAGATGATCCCTCTGGTGCCTTGCTCGCTGAGGACAGTGCAGCAGGAATGAGCCACCCATGCAGGCCAATATGCCATCAACCAATCCCAATATTATTCCTAGTCTCCATCCCCGCCGGAAGTGGTGCGTTCCAGCCCCCGGGGGGCAGGAGAGCTGTCAGAATATTGCCAGGCTTTGTGGGGAGTTGCGGCTGCTTTCCACCAGCCTTACCCCAACTCAGGTCTCCAGGAGGGCTGCACTGTGTGTTTCCTAGGGAGGTCTCAAAAGAGCTCAGTGCTTCTCCTGCAAAGAGTTTGACCCAGGCTCAGGATGCTACAACCTCAACCCTCCAGGTCCAGGTGCAAGAGCCAGCACTGGAGCCGACTGGATTTTGCATGCATAGCACAGCTTCATGGGGGGCTCTGGGCCCCTCACGCACAACCGCCGGCCCAGGGTCTTTCCTGTCCCCAACTCTCTTGGTGGCCAATGCCAAAGATAAGGGCTGGGATTGAAGGACAAAGGCCACAAGCACCTCCCCTCCACACACCACATTAGACTAATGGAATCTCCCCCTCCTTCTCCAAGTTATCTTCTTTTCCATGCAGCTTTTCCCAGTCCCCAGAGACACTGGTCCTTGGGCCACTGCATACTTCCAGTGCAATCATGCATTTATTGCAAAACTCACCACGCAAAGCTCGCCCCACCAGATAGCCCCCGAAGGCCCTTGTTTCTCAACACACAGCCCCTGGCTGGGCCCCACATCCACCCAGATCCTTCCTGGAGCTTTGAACGCAGATTTTTCTTGAATCCTCAGCAATCCCCGCCCTGCTGCTGTTAGGACAGAACCATGGAGTCAGGAGCGACAGATGAAAGGGCCTCCCCTGCCCCGGTTCCGTGCTGCAGTGTGGGATGAGCCAGCCTCGTGACCTGTCCCGCATGTCAAAGACAACGTCTCCCTTCTCGCCCTGCCCTCCCCTCTGCACCACAAAATACTCAAGGCCCAGAAGAGGAGTCCAGATGCCTTCTGGCTGTCCCGTGTTCACACGGACGCTGCAGAAGGATCTAAGCACATCTCAGAACGCAAGAGGCCATGGGTGAGACTTGTGCTTTGTTCAAAGAGCTGTGTGATGTCCACACAAAATGGAAAACAAGTAGGGGCTGCCAGCTCCCTGACAGGATCCCCTCCCCACCCCATGGAGATAAAACGAGCAACAACAGAAGTGGCTGGACCTACGAGCCTCCTTATCAGCCGACAAAATAGCTGTGAGGGACCCAGGAGTGTCGCTGGGTGTATCAGGCCATTCTTGCATTGCTGTAAAGAAATACCTAAGGCTGGGTAATTTATGAAGAAAAGAGGTGTAACTGGTCCCGGTTCTGCAGGCTGTACAACATGGCACCGGGCATCCGCTCAGCTTCTGGGGAGGCCTCAGGGAGCTTTTACTCATAGCAGAAGGCAAAGCGAGAGCAGGCACGTCCCATGGCCAGAGAGGAGCAAGAGAGCAAATGGAGAGGTGCCACACACTTTTAAGCAACCAGGTCTCCCAAGCACTCACTATCACAAGGACTGGGCCAGGGGAACAGCCCTAAACCACTCATGAGAAATCTGCCCCCGAGATCCAACCACCTCCCACCAGGCAGCACCCCCAACAGCGAGGATTACAATTCAGCATGCGATTTACAGGAGACGACATCCAAACTACACGGCTGGGGGTGGTGCACAGCAGGGAGGGAAGGCAGTGTGGATGTGGAGGTCCCAGCAGGGTCTCGGAAGGGACTGGGAAAGCCCATTCTGTCCCCCAGGAGCAGCCAGGACAGGCCTGGCCTGGATGACCAGCAGCAGACGCCTCCGCGTTCCAGTTACACTCACATTGCTCAGCCAAGGACCACAGGCTGGGCAGGGACCTCAGGGTCCACAGGACCCCATCAAAGAGAGGGTGAGAAGGAAACAACCTCTGTGCACACCCACAGCCCTGGGGCCTGGGCCAGCATCCGGGCCAGCCCTGCCAGGGGGAGGGGACTTCAGCACCAGCCAGGGTGACTCCCAGCAGCTCTGGAGCCAGGCCCTGGTGGATCCCTGAGCAAAGGCCGCCCTCCCCAGCCCTACCCAGGGAAATGGGTGGAGGGTGGCTTCCCTACAGAAAGAAACGCCTGGAAGGAAAGGGGATTGGGGGAGGGGGGCTGGTGGGCTCTGCAGACACTAGAACCTGTCATCTCCTTGAAACTCACCCAAGGGACCCCAGATTAGGCCTAGTCTTTTACCCAATACCCAGGGAGACAACTCCAGCTACATCCATTGATCATCCCAGCAGAATCGCAGTCAAGCCTACGGGAAGGTGACCAGGAGCCCAGTCCCTAGTGAGGGGAAAGAGCCACGGAAGCACCTTCTCCCAAGGAAACAGAACCACGCCGGGGCAGTGAACATCCACAGTGAACACAAGGTACACCCCCAGTGCGGTAACAGAGGATTCTGGAAACCCAAAGCAGAAACAAACAGAAAGAAGAAACAATTGCCAATACTAGATACGGAACAGAATTGATGAAATAAAGGACAGGAGGGATGGGCTAAGAAGCAGGACAGACCCACTGAAGAGTACACTGGGGGGCCGGGCGAGGTGGTTCAGCCCTGTAATCCCAGCACTTTGGGAGGCCAAGGCAGGTGGACCATCTGAGGTCAGGAGTTTGAGACGAGCCTGCCCAACATGGTGAAACCCCGTCTCTACTAAAAATACAGAAATTAGCCGGGCGTGGTGGTGAGCTCTGTAATCCTACCTACTCGGGAGGCTGAGGCAGGAGAATTGCTTGAACCCAGAAGGCAGAGGGTGCAGTGAGCCGAGATCGTGCCATTGCACTCCAGCCTGGGCGACAGAGCGAGACTCCATCCACCTCAAAAAAAAAGAGAGAGAGAGAAAGAAACATCAGAGCAAGCTCACTCTCCACCGTGACTCTCTGCCTCCCACGTTCAAGCGAGAAGCGGAGGTTGCAGTGAGCTGAGATCGTGCCATTGCACTCCAGCCTGGGTGACACACTAAGACTCCACCTCAAAAAAAAAAAGAGTGTGCACTGGGGGTCCAGGGTCAGGAAGGGAGGAGCAGCAGAAAGGGTGGAACAGTCAGGTGAGGTGCCGACAGCTCCCTAAAGGGAGAGAGGAGCAGAAAAGGGGCACAGGGAAGACATCACTCCGGAAACAATGACTGAGTCCCAGCTACTGGGGAGGCTGAGGCAGGAGAATCGCTTGAACCCGGGAGGCAGAGGCTGCAGTGAGCCGAGATCGCACCACTGCACTCCAGCCTGGGCAACAAGAGCAAAACTCCGTCTCAAAAAACAAAAAAAGAAAAAGAAACAATGACTGAAAGTCTCCCAAAACTAAAATTAAGAAGTGACATGCATTTATAAACCCTCAGACTGACAGGATTCACAGGGCACTGAACAGGACAGGCTGATCCCACGCCAGCCAGGCAGCAGGAAGCCAAGAGTGAACAAAAACGTGAGCCAGTACCTCTCCCAGGAGAAAAAGTCGATGACCTGCTGGATTCGTCCCCTGGGTCTGCCGGAACGAAGTGTGGCACTGCAAATGGGTGACTTAAAACAACAGAAATTTACTCTGTCACGGTTCTGGAGGCTGCAAGTCCAAAATCCAGATGCCGGCAGACTGTGCTATCTCGGAAGCCTCTAGGAGAGAGTCCATTCCATGCCCCTCTCGTGGCTTCTGGTTTTACCAGTGTCTTCAGCTCGTAGACACAACACTCCATTTCTGCCTCCATGCTCACGTGGGTTTCTCCCTGTGGGTCTGTGTCTCCAGTGTCTCTTCCCCTCTTCTTAGAAGAACACCAGTATATTGGATTAGGGACCCAGTCTACTTCAGTAGGGCCTCATCTCTTAACTAATTACATCTGCAACTTACAAATGCCTAGTTCCAAAGGCATTCGGATTTCAACATCCCTTTAGAGGACCCAGTTCAGACCACAACACCTACAAAAGAATAAAAATAAGATTTTTATCAGGCTTTTCGATAACAACGCGAGCAAACTATGGATCATACCTTAAATATTTTTGAAGAAAAGCATTTTAACTTAAAACAGTGCATCTAGTTAGATTATTATTTAACATAAAAAAGTAATAGCTCTGGGCTCATATATACATGGTTTCAAAGAATTTGTTCCACAAAGCGCTGTTTGAGAAAATTCTTAAAGGGTTTACTCTGGCAGGAATAAGAAAAAAACAAATCCAAGAAAGCGATATAAGTCAGGATCAGTATAAAGTTAGCAAAAGAAAGTTGTGTTGTCAAAATTAATAAGGAGTCAGAAACTGGGTTCTCAGAGGGGCTTCAGCATGGCTGACTACAGCTTCTGGTACTCACCCCCTCCACAACGAAAACCCAAATAGCAAGTAGATGATCACACTTTGAACAGATGATACAAGAGAACACAAGAATTCAACAGAGAGTGACAAGAAACACCTAAAGCCAGGAAGGAGAGGAAAGCAAGGCAGCCTGCTTGGCAGGGGTCAGCTGGGATCCTGGAGAGGCTCCCAGTGCAGGGAAGGGGTGAGTGAGTGACCCCCAGGGGTCCACACTTCCACTGCAGACTCCTGTA
>PVKP010009703.1:0-67282 GCA_004027715.1 Plecturocebus donacophilus
CATCACCATAATGAAGAATCTACATCAACTAATGGGCAAAACAGCCAGCTAGCATTACCAGAAGCTGCAATTTTCGTCTCTGATAAAACAGACTTTAAAACAACAAAGAACACAAGAAACAAAGAGGGACATTACATGGTGGTGAAAGGATCAATGCAACAAGAAGAGCTAACGATCCTAAATATATATGCACCCATTAAGGAGCACCCAGACACATAGGACAAGTTCTTAATGACTTACAAAGAGACTTAGACTCCCACACAATAATAGTGGGAGACTTTAACATTATACTGTCAATATTAGACAGCTCAAGGAGATAGAAAATTAACAAGGATATCCAGGACTTGAACTCAGACCTGGAACAACTAGACTTAACAAATATTTACAGAACTCTCCTCCCCAAATCCACAAAACATACATTTTTCTCAGTATCACATTATACCTATTTTAAAAGTGACCATATAATTGGAAGTAAATCACTCCTCAACAATTGCATAGCATTTCACAGGTTTAAATAAAATATTGGTTGGCTGCTTGTTTGTTATTTTCATCCCTTATTCCTTCCTGTCTCCATTGTTAAGCACAATTATTGGCATAAAAGAGTTTTTAATACCCATTTTTAGACTGCATTCTAGCCTTGGCAATAAAACAAGAATCCCGTTCTCTCTCCCTCTCTCTCTTCCTCTTTCTTTCTTTTATTCTTTTTTTTTTCTTTCTTTTTGCTCTTTCTTTCTTTCTCCTTTTCTTTTTCTTCTTTAAAAAAAAAAAAAAGAAACAATAATTAGGGAAAAAATTTTTGCAATCATCTACCCATCTGAGAAAGGGCTAATATCCAGAATCTACAAAGAACTAAAATAGATTTACGAGAAAAAAATGAACAAACCCATTCAAAAGTGGGCAAAGGATATGAACAGACACTTTTCAAAAGAAGACATTTATGAGGCCACAAACATATGAAAAAATGTTCATCATCACTGGTCATTAGAGAAATGCAAATCAAAACCACATTGAGATACCACCTAATGCCAGGTAGAATGGCGATCATTAAAAAATCTGGAGACAACAGTTGCTGGAGAGGATGTGGAGAAATAGGAACACTTTTACACTGTTGGTGGGATTGTAAATTAGTTCAACCATTGTGGAAGACAGTGTGGCGATTCCTCAAGGACCTAGAAATAGAAATACCATTTGACCCAGCAATCCCATTACTGGGTATATATCCAAAGGAGTATAAATCGTTTTATTATAAAGACACATTCACACGTATGTTCATTGAGGCACTGTTTACAATAGCAAAGACCTGGAACCAAACCACATGCGCATCGATGATAGACTGGACAAGGAAAATGTGGCACATATACACCATGGAAAACTATGCAGCCATAAAAAATGATGAGTTCATGTCTTTTGTGGGGACATGGATGAATCTGGAAATCATCATTCTTAGCAAACTGATACAAGAACGGAAAATCAAATACTGCATGTTCTCATTCATAGGCGGGTGTTGAACAATGAGAACACATGGACACAGGGAGGGGAGCATCACACACTGGGGTCTGTTGGAGGGGTTATAGGGGAGGGACAGTTGGGGGTAGGGAGGTTGAGGAGGGATAACATGGGGAGAAATGCCAGATATAGGTGATGGGGGGTTGGAGGCAGCAAACCACAGTGCCTTGTAGGTACCTATGCAACAATCCTGCATGTTCTGCACATGTATGCAAGAACCTAAAGTGCAATAATATATATGTTATATATATATAATATATATAATGAATAACCTAAAATGCAATAATATATATACAAATATACATATTTTTTGATATTTATATAAATGAAGAACCTAAAGTGCAATAATATGTATATTATATATTGTTTTACTTTTATATTATTTATAATGTAATATATACAATATATAGTTTTACTATTATTTATAATACTATTTATAATTATATATAATATGAAAAATATAAGTATATATGTATATTATATGTATATAAAGAAAAAAAAACAACAGAAAAGTGACATCAATTTCTGTTAGAGATCATCTTATTTTTTATTAATGATGAGTTTGGGCACAGAGAGGTTAAATGACTTGCCTGTCACATAATTACACAGCAGAGCTGGGCTGGAATATAGATTTTTTATTCTCTCAGTCAAAATTTTCCTATGTACCATTTTGAGCAAACTAGCAAATGAATTTGAATTAATTTCACCAAGCATTGCTTCTCAACTCCATTACACAAATTTTTTAAAAAGTAAAAGAAATTAAGAAAAACAAGATCCATCCCAAAGTTCTAACACATCTACCATCTTCTTTTCTCTATATTCTCTTTCAGACACATAATTTTACAGTTATCATCATAATTTTTACATCTAGGGTCCTTTCTTCCCTCTTCTTTCTGCCATTTTCTTCTTTTTCTCTTCATCATTCTTTTCTTTCTTCCTTTTCTCCTTTTACTCCCCCATCCTCTTTGCCATGTTTTCTCTTTCCTTCTTCTTTCTCTTTTCCATGTATTTTCCCTCCTCCTCCTCAGGGGTATCTTGTAGCAAACCTTCCAGGTTCCTCTTTTTCTTGAACAAATGGAGTAAGAGGATCTTTTTGTTTAATCAAAACAAGCCCCTTCTCTTGGATGATGATTCTAGGAAATCGTTGTATTAGACATAGTGGACCTCAAGTTTCTCTTCAAAGAATCAGTATGTCAGTATGTTCAGCTCTCTTATTCTTTAATTCTCTATTTTAAAGTTTAACTTCCTTGTAGTTCCAGTAAACAACCTTCTGCACTGGTTCTAATCAGTAATTCACATCTGTTCCCCTGGCCGGCTCTATCCTGACTCATCTCGGTCACCTGCTCCAGTCACGTACTCCGGTCACCTTCTTTGACCTAGGTCACCCCTGGCTACCTGCTCTGACCTGCCTGTAACCATCCTTCCCACCAAACCACCCACCCTGCCACTCCAGCTTGGACCCTAGCTCTCTTTAAAATAGCCAATCAGACCTGGCACAGTGGCTCATGCCTGTAATCCCAGTTCTTTGGGAGGCCAAAGTGGGTGGATCACCTGAGGTTAGGAGTTCAAAACCAGCCTGACCAACATGGAGAAACCCCATGTCTACTAAAAATACAAAACATTAGCCAGGCATAGTGGCACATGCCTGTAATCCCAGCTACTTGGGAGGCTGAGGCAGGAAAATCGCTTGAACCCAGGAGGCGGAGGTTGTGGTGAGCCAAGATTGCGCCATTGCACTATAGACTGAGCAACAAAAGTGAAACTCTGTCTCAAAATAAATAAATAAATAAATAAATAAATAATAAAATAAAATAGCCAATTGGGATTAGTCTAGCTTGTGTGGTCTACCCCTAGCCAATAGGGGAATGACACAGCAGTAGGGGAGACCCCCATCAGGCATAAGTACCACTTTTATTTCCTTGTCTAAGGGTGTGCTTGCCACTGTTCCATCAGTGATCTGCACCTTTCTACGGAAGTAAATTGCCTTTCTGAGGAAATTTATATTCGAGGGCTACTTCTTTTGCAGCATCGAAAATTCCACTTATAACAGTTGGACAAACCTGCATGTGATATTCAGAGATTTGAGGAGATTGGAGAAACAGATAAATAACTCTTTTCTTCTGAGATTTAAAATGGAAGATGTGGGTTAGGTTGGCTACAACCAAGGCTCAATGATTGTAAATGCCTAAAATCTTATTTCTACATGGGTAGGGACAGAAGGAATTATAACAGAGTAGAAACTGAATTACTATGAGCAAGGGTGAGGAGAAAAGAGGGATGTTGGTTATCTATCAGGAAAGAACCAGTTCTGATCTTGTCTTGTACCCTACAATGGGATTGTGAATATGTGTGAGCAAAGAGTACAAGGAAATAGAATATTTGGGGTCTCAGGCTATTAATGAATGGGTTCTCTTAAGTGAGCATGACACTAGGGAATAGTCTTCGATTGAAGAACTTGCCACTAAAAAACAGCTCCAATCTGGCCGTCATGGTAAAGACCAGAATAGGGGAATATAGCTATATCCTGAGAACAATATTTACCTCCCTGCCACCAAGATATCCCACCAGAGTCTCTTTGGTGTATGACAGTTTCCAATCAGCTCTGCTCCAGAAGAAGCACTAGTTCCCACTGCCTGCTTTTTCCCCTGGAGAAAATTTGGCTACATGATTTCCAATGAGCTTTCCCCTAAGAGAGCCACAATTCCACTTTGGCCCCTTTTTCCACCAGTGTTGGCTCATAAAGCAACTAATACTGGAAATGTTGACAGCTCCACTACTCTGGAGCATCTTCATATGCTGTGGGATAGCTGGTAAGGTAATGAAAAGAATTTAGAGACCAAGGGCTCTCTCTGTTTTGCTGGAGAGTCCCCATTGTCAGGTGTCACTGGTGAGCAAATATCACTTTGGTCCCTCTACAACCTACTGAAGCTGACTTTCCCTCAGCTGCTTTCCTTTGGTCATAGCCAGAAAAGACCCTATTATATTCTGTGGCTAGCATGGAGAAATGACTCAAGTAGACCAGATTTTTCTCAGCCCCTGGAGAGCATATGGAAATCTCTGGTAATATATGGGAGATGGCTGAGGACTTGGTGGACTAACCTAAACTTTATGACTACTTGGCTAGAGGAACCTGACAAGGGTATGTGAGTTGCATCCTAAACCATAAAATGGCAAATCTTACCTAGGCTTACATTCTGCTTCTTCATTTGTACATTGTGGACCTTTCCCATGTTGCCACATGGTTTTCTGTATTTGTTTATTGAATGATCTTTATAATTATAATTTGATTGCAGCATGATTCCCTTAAGAGGATGTGCAATAATTTGTTAGGCATTCATTGACTGCTGGACGTTTCGGTTTTTTCCAATGTTTCATTATTATAAATAATGTTGCAAAGATATGCCCATTGCTTCTTTTCTTATTTTAAATCATTTCCTTAGTGTGCATTCCCGAGAGTGAGATTACTGAGTCAAGTGTAAACATTTCGACTAAATAAACCCAATGGGAAGAACACACTCTATACGCTTAAAAAGTAAACTATGAATCTGGAAAATACCAGTTGACTGGGGCTGAATCTCCACCATTTGCATTAATTCAAAATGACAGTAAACCTTCCTCTTCTATAACTGAATCCTGTGAAATAGCATCAACCACATAAACTCTACCAATAGGCTGACCAAACAGACTAACTGCAGGCCTGTAATACAGCACAACAGAAATTATCTCACCCTTGGGTTTAGTACAACATCCAATTGCATTATCATTTTCCCAGTAAATAGCTCTTGCCATGTCTAACTACAGCTGTGTGAAACCAACAGCGTCCACTTGGCAGGGAATCACATTCCAAAGTGTTACTCAATTATTATTCAGAAATAAAACTTAAATCATCTCTCCTGGCTGACTGAGTATAAGGTACTTTTTATTTACCAAAGGGTAAAATCATGTCTTTTAAGCAAACTTTGGCTTTAAGTGTCAGTTTTCTGACAGGGGAGAGTATTTTTATGGTCTCAGAATGTAAGGTGAACTCACAAAAACTCTTCCTTCTTCTTCTTCCCATGGATTTTGGCATTCAGAATGTATTCCTGGAGCCCTACCTAAAGGCAAATTCCACAGTTGTCTTACCATCTCCCTAAGGGAAACATATTTCACAATAGTTACACTACAGTGATATTTGTTTCACATCAACAAAAATTTATTGAGTGTGTATGCAGCAAGGCATATAGGAAGAATGTGGGCTTGAGTATAATACAAATTTGCTGTGTATCCAAAGACATTTATGAACTTTTCCTAAATTCCAATGGCCTCATCTGTTAAATAAAATGAACAATGCCACCTTCACAAAGTAATTATGAGATACAAATAATATAAATGAGAAAAGCTCCCAGTATACAATAAGCAATCAATATATGTGAATTCTCTTTCCTGATCCTAAATAGAATACTGAAATGAAAGACATAGTTTCTATTCTCAAAGCCTACAGAATGGCAGCTGAGTACAAACATAGCTATGATACTAAACAGCTTGTGACAAATACCATAAAACAAAAACAAAGTTTGGAGAGAAAGAACAGGGAGAGAGAGAAATGTCTACAGAGTGGTCTAGAGTCAGTGCTAGATTTGTTTTAGATAGCAAACTGAAAATAAGCATGGATCTGGACTCAGCAGTTGTGGGTTTCACCAAGTAACCTAACTTCTTTGAGACTAAGTTTCTTCAACTGGAAATGAAAGAACTTAGATTCCCACTTTACAGAGTTTGAGAAATAGGATTGTCTTTTGTAACTATAACATTATTTGTATTTGTTATTTTAATACATATTAAATAATTATTTAATACATTTTAATAATGATACTTTCAAATTTAAGTATCTGGATGACTGGGTGTGGTTATTCATGCCTATAATCCCAGAACTTTGGAAAGCCGAAGTGGGTGGATCACCTGAGGTCAGGAGTTTGAGATCAGTCTGACCAACATGGTGAAACCCTGACTCTAATAAAAATACAAAAATTAGCTGGGTCTGGTGGCCCATGCCTGTAATCCTAGCTACTTGGGAGGCTGGGGCGGAAGAGTCCCTTGGACCTGGGAGGCAGAGGTTTCAATGAGCTAAGATTGTGCCACTGTACTTCAGCCTGGGCAACAGAATGAGAATTCTGTCTCAAAAAAAAAAAAAAAAAAAGTGGGGCTATCTGAGAATACTTTATAAAGGTGGTGGTGGAATATGAAATAAGTTTTATAAAATAGGTTAGGTGTTGACCATGTATTAGAAGAATCAGCTGAGTGAGCAGCTTACATAAAAGATCTTGGGTAAGAAAATGCACCATCGGATGAGTGAATGATTTAAATGGAAAAATATTGTAAAGTGACTTGAATCCACATGAGGTATACTTTGTTTCGATGGTTACCTGAGCATGTACTTGCATGTTATCTGACCTCAGGGGAAGCTCTTGACGTTTTTAAAACCAGAAGTAAAATCGCTCTCATCTTGAATTTTAGAAAGCAATTTTCACAGTAGTAAAGAGGCAGCACTCTCCCCATCCCTGTTGAAAAGAAATGTATATCGCGTATCCAAGAATCAGCAATTGAGTTACAGAGGTTAGCTTTAAACATCTTCTGGCCTGAATTATGGTCTCCAAAGATGTTTATATTCTAAGGCCCAGAACATGTGAATATGTTATCTCACAAGAAAAATAATAATAAAAGGAGGAAGGGGAAATTTTGCTGGTGTGATTAAGGATCTTGCTATGGAAATATTATTTTGGATTATCTAGGTCATCACAAGGGTATAGATAAGAGGCAGGCAGGAATGTGAAAATCAGAGGAAAGAGAGGTGTGCAGCAGAAGTTGGTGTAATGTGCTTTGAAGATGGAGAAAGGGACCATAAATCAAGGAATGCAGACAGCTTATAGACCCTGGGAAAGGCAAGGATGTGGATTCCCTCGAGAGCCTCCAGGAGAAATGCAACCTTGCCAACACCTTGATTTGAGGACTTCTGACCTTCAGAATGAGAAAATGATACATTTGTGTTGTGAGCCACCCAATTTGTGAAATATGTATCAGCAATTGAAAACTAGTACATATTCACATACTCTATCTCTGTTTCCTTAGCTTATTATTTTCAATCTCTGTCCCTAACCCACAAACCACATGCATCATAAATAAATTAAAATATCAAAACTTTTCTTCTAGAATTTTTTTTGGGAAAACAAATTTATATCATTGAGCTAAATATTTTAGAACCCATAAAAAAGGTCAGATTTAATCTTTAAAAAAATCCAAGCTCTGTTTGCAAGTGGTGCTTTTGCCTACTTGGTTTGGTCTCATCAACTTGACACTATTTGGAGTCATGGGATCACTGAATTGTCCATTGCAATGTAGTCTCAGCATAGGACTGGAAGGACTCCACAGACAGAAAGTTAAATTCCTGATGTTGCTTCTCCAAACAGCACCACCCTTCAAGATGTAGTATGCCCATTCTTAAGACTTTTTCCCCCCCATTCAGTGTTTAATTTGGCTCTTGTACAGTCTGGAATTGGGGGAAGACAAAATCACTAACTTCTAAACACAGTTAAAGTTATAAGAAACTGGAAAGGGGGAAAATGCATCACAAACTGAGATGCCTTTAAGAACTTACCAGGATTCCTTCATGGTCATTCTTTTGTTTTCTTAGCCCCTATGACTTCAGCCAGAAAACATTAAAATGAGTTCCTTATACTGTGCATGGTTTGCAGGTGAAGGCTGTCTGAGCTTTAATTTGCTGTTTGATTCGCCCCAGGAATTTCAGGTGTTGCACGAGGGACTAAAGTACAGAGTGTACCTAAGTTCTTGGTTGTCAGCCATTGGACCATGGCCATAGTATTATTAAACCATCCAAGCACGCTGGGTCTCAACCACAAAATTTAATTTTCTCTACTGCAGGGACTAATCAACTACCATAGACTTAAAGACTTAAAGAGGCTGTTTTTATCTACAAAAAATTTCCCTTTTCAGACTGATGTGGAGCTAATTTTAGTTTTGTCTATCCTCAGGGTTACAAACATTGATAGAAATTCAGCTTGATGAGAAACAGATAAGAGTTAGAATTTTTATGAATTCAATCTGTAATATAAATTAAAGAAAGATGAAAACTTCAAGGTTTTTGGTGACACCTTAGTAAATAATGCTTAAGAATCCCACTATAAGCAAACCTCACCAAACTGTTAATGTATTTTTACATACTCCAACTCCCAGGGAATGCCTATTTCTTCCTGCTGTCCCCATAGGGACTTCCTTCTTCTTTGATTCCTTTCCTTTTTGTTGGCACATCCTCGTCTTCCACTCTTATCACATGCCCCCTCTAACCATGTATCAGGGTTTAGAATTGGTGTTATTGAAGCAGAAGCAGGGAAAAGAAAACTATTTTATGTATTGAATGCCTGTGATACTAATCCCGGGCTATCTTCAGGACTCTTTTATGATAGAGGAAAAATAACCCCTAACATGTCAGGACCACTGGTTTTCAGGTGCTATTACTGGTAACCAAATATTTCTAAATAATTCTCATAGCATCACATTAAACAATCAAGATTCTAAAATGATCCTTAAAAAAAAAAAACTTGTAAATATCCTTCAAACTTCCAATTGTTATTTCTGAAACTATTTAAATAAGACACACCCAAAAGAAGTAAATAAAATTCATATTTTTGATCATCTAATGGTTGCTACAGAAGCAAGAGATTCCACATGGCATCGATTGTTCCTCAGCTGATGCAATCAACATGGAATACTAAAATGGAATGGGCTGGCTCTTGAGGTGGAAAAACTTTTGATTAAGAGGATTACACGATCAGAAGCAGCAAATCCACATGGCTCTGAGCCAAGTGACAATTGAGGAAGGGCACTGCTTCGCTTTCAAATATTTAAGGATGAGCTTATTGAGACATCAAAGAAATAAGTTTCAATTATAGCAAAGAATTGATTTGATTGCTTTAGGACACAAATTGTTTGGCATAACACCAGAAATTGGGGGTAAATTCCAAGTACTTATACAGTTGACCCAAGACTTACAGCTGCTTAACTTGTGACTATTGTTCAGGAAACCACTAAGAAGTAAGCATATAGGTGCAGTCAGCAGTACCCTCCAGGGACCTCCTGGGAGGTATAGAGTTTGGGGGGCTGGCTAGAACATCAGCCATAATTTTTGATGATTTCTATGGAAACATATAAAGTTCTGTACAACCAACATAAAAACTAGCTTTTCAAGGCAATTGGTACTTTGTAATGCCAGGCTTGTCCAGAGAAAACCAACTAGTACCTCCCTCATCACAAAAATTTTATGTATATATACTTTTTCCAGTAGAGCAGAAAGTTGATTTTGAGTACGGATTGAAATGCCTGATAGCCAGACTACCTTTTGTGGTGTTTTCAATCTGATTAAAATTCTATGTATTTACCTGGAAGGGCAGCAAGCTTCCTGGTAAGAATCAGAATGGCTAACTGGAAGGAGACAAAATGACTAATAAGGAAGCACTTTATTTCTTTGGTACCTTAGTAGGAAAAACACTAGCGTGTGTCTATCTATCATTATTACCCCTTTCTTTTTTATTTGAGAAAACTCTAGTTAATTGGCAACTTTCTTGGCCCCAGGAGGTGATTCCTGATCGTCATAAGTAAATCACAGTTAACTTGTTTTCCTCCACTAGTTATTGGTATAGGTGTGGATCTAAGAGCCAGTTCTGGTCAATGGGGTATGAGCAGAAGTATGAAGAAGAAAGTTTTTTTTCTGCCATTACTTCCCACCTCCCCTCCAATTGGGGATGTGGTTTCATGAAGCTTTGATGATGAGTACTTTGGCAGTCATTTTGAGACCATCAGGAGAGAGCTCAACACCCCACTGGAGACATGCAGAGAAGCTTGGAAAGAGAGGGGCCCTTATTGATATCATTGAGTCCCAAGGACAACCTGGCAGTCACCTCCTCTGGCCTTCTTGTTTGGAAAATAATAAATGTTTTACATTTTATGCAACTTCATTGAGTATTTTGATGCATGTAGCAAAAAGCTTTCCTAATGATAAGCTGAATAGATGCATCCTTACAAGGAATGACATAGTGCTTTATTATGGAACTCAGAGACTCAAAGAATGTTAGGAAGACTTGAGGTCCTTGGGACTGAAGAACCACAATGATTACCAGAAGGTTTTTTTTTTTTTTCTTGCAGGTAATTGTAGGAAGAATTTGAAACACAGCAATCTTCTCCTTGTAAAAATTAACCCAGCTCACAAATAAAGAAACAATTGAGTTCAAGAACTTATGTCCATCTGATATTTTGAGGGATCCAAATTCCTGCAAAAGTGTAGGATGTGCTAACATTTGATTCAGTTCTCTGAAATGTTTTGTTTGCTATGTTTGAAACTTCTTTGGTAGGTTTCACACCTGTGTTCTAGGAAGTTGGGACATCTTAAGTTTATTTATTAAAAGAGGCATGGTCTCAATTACCTTCCAAAGGGAAAAAATATTAAGAAGATCACTATGCATCTACTAGCTATAAAATATATTAATGTTACCTTTAACCATATGGAGTATTTTTTAGACAATTCCTGAGAAAAGGAGAGGATAAGAGGTAGGAATAAAGGGTGGGGAAGTGGAGTGTCAGAAGTGGAATTGAATGAAATAATGAGCCCTTTAAATTCACTAGTCTGGCAATAAAGGTTGTACTATACACATGTTAAATTTATTAAGAGGAGGCAGAACAGCCCACATGACTAAGAAAGAAAGTGATTTTGAAGGGTTCTTTCAAAATGATTGCTTTAAAGGAAACATTAGCTTTAAACAAAAATTGGGAATAGAAGAAAGTTCTTACTAAAGAAAACAATTGTAAGTATTCTTAATTGCCTGGAAATAATCTGTCATGCAAAATTGGACCATGCATGATATATTTATAAAAATGGTTTAGAGGTACTGATGTTGTAATGCTGCATATTTTCTTTGCACATAGTGTTCTGATAATACATTCAAGACAAGGGATCTGATTTTCACTTTTATCTCTCCTCTCCTTTCTTCTCTACAACCTCTACATGCTTTTTAGGGTTAAGGAGAGACAGAAGGGAGGGAGAGCAGGCATAAAATAACTGCAAGAGCCAGTGCTGCTACTCAATGTATTTTATTTTTCAGGAATTCATTCAAAGCTGGGCTGCAATTACATTTAAAACAGGAGAATAATGGGCTATTGACATGTATATGGTTTTAGAAATATAAGGCCTCATTTTCTCAGCTGGAATTTCCCCTACAATGTGCATTTGCATTACATTAGAGATGCTCTTTTGAAAAAAGAGGATCACATGCATTCAGACATTTTGACATTATCTGGGTCAGAGGGAACATTTAAAAGCAATAGCCCTACACGTACCACAACTCTCTTGCAGACAAGCATCACAATGCATTAGGGAAGAAGAAGGCCAGCCCTGAGCATCTCCCTGCATTGGCCATGTTTTATGACATACCTGCCTAACCCAGACATTAATCTACTGAAGATGAATTGTCCTGGTCATGGTCCTTTGCTAACCGTCAGCAGCGTGTACATTACCTAAATTGAAATCTGCACTTTTTCATGCCACGTGTGGTTTGATGTGATGGTCCAAGGAATGTGGGGTGCATTAGAATTGGTTTTTATGTGAAGAGAATCTCCCTTCCTATTTACCTTTCAGCAGGGCAGCTGGAGGCTTTCCTTCTCACTTGACAATGAAGGCATTCTTCTCTACTGCTTAACCCAAGAGTACCTACGCTGGCTGGCTCAGAATTGCATGGCCCCAGTCAGGTATGTAAGCAACTCAGTGCCTTTCCTATTCTCAGAAGTGCCAAAGACATAATGAAAAAGGAATGCAGAAGTTTTCACCTGCTGTAATTATCTTTAAAAAAAAACCCTGTAAAATGAATTCTTTGTCATCTTCCAAGAAGAGGTCAAATGTAAGTGTCAGTGATTACATGAATGCTTTATGTGAACTGAAGGACATGTATAATTGGTATGATACGGCAAGAAAGTGTCATCAATGTTGCATAAGATGTCTATAATTTTCTAATCTCTCATATCCTATTTCTCCCGACATGATACTCTTATTTACCCTGCACTTACGTTTCTTTCCTGAATACGCAGGAGAATTAGATTTGTACTGGCCCCTCTGTAATTAGTGGAATAAGGAGCAGTGTTGTGGGGAGCTAGGATACACTAAGTCTTTGTGAAACTGCCATCTCTGAATTTTCCTGTTATCCTACTGGTTAAAACTGAAAGAGTAAATGAACACCATAGGGGTCAAGTGCATAGGCTTTACGAATGGACAATCTGAGTTCAAATCCTACTTCTCCATCTATTAGAGATGTGTGACCTTTGAACTTAGTTTCCTCATCAGCTTATCGGTGACACTATGAGAATTAAATGGAATCCTGTAATTATTCATTCATTCAACAAGTACTTAGAAAACACTTCCAAATAGAAAGTAATGTATATGCCTCCAGCCGTTGGGGATAAAATGCTATGTTCTGCTTTCATGAAGCCTACAGTTGTTAATCCAGGAAAGCATTTAGGATACAGTGTTTGACACATAGTAAACACACCATAAATTTGCTATTATCATAATTACTGTAATAAAAGTAAGCAGAGTCACATTTCTACACTTCCTTTTGAAGACATTCCATGCTGTCATCTCGAAGAGCAACAGAAGGGTTATTTTAAACAATGGTATTGACACCTTCCAGAAAAGCATAGTTTAGTTGAAATTTGACTAGTCATGTACTCAGTGCAGATACTTTTGCAAAACCATTAGGTTTCTGTTTTGGCAATCAAAGATGTTAGTGCACTGGTATATTCTGAGCATTTTCACCTCAAGGTTACTGAGAATCAACTAATGTGCCAGACACTCTTAGGTGGGGTGAATCTGGAGAGACTTTTTCCAGTTATTAAAGTCATTTTTGCTGCCCATGTTTGTGGAACAAATTCAAAGACATTATCTTGCTCCTGTGTAGAAACACTGTCCATGTTTTGATACATGAAGGACCTATTCAACATTGGTGATAAGAAGTGCCAATGCTGATATTCAAGCAACTGGACTTTTCCTTGACCCATTAACCCTCCCGCTGTAGAACTGAATTCACTTTTAACTGAAAGCACTTAAAGTGGGAATGACATTGTCTAGCAGGGCTCCCTGGAACTATGTTGCTAATGGTTGTGGGATAAATAAGGACTCTCTGGGAAATGGGTGGCAAAGAACGAGAGGAAAATAGGTTGATATAGCCAGGCGGGAAAGCTGTACACCTGCTAGAGTTACACCTGGCATGAGCCAATTCCATTTGTTCTCTCTTTCTTAGGCAATAAATTTCCTTGGTGAATAATGGTGCACACCTACCAATTTCGAAAATTAGAGAGATAGTTTCTGTTACAGGGAATTGGCCCCAAAGGCTGTGTGGAGAGCTGGAGACTCTGAATAATCCAAACTCTCCACAGAGTGTTCCTTAGAATTTGTCTCACTGTCATTGGGAATGATTTACAGAAAGTTCAAAACATTACACATGCCTTTGATGACTAGAGGAGGAAGGGCTGTGCCAAGAACATGGTGAAATGTCGTACACCTCTACCAAAAAATATCCTGAAAGTTTTGTGGAACATTATTTCCTAGACTTTGAGAATAATGGCAGTTAAGCAAGGCCTCAGATTTGATCAATCTTATGTCTAAACTACCAAATGATTTTAGAAGCCCTGATTAAAACAAATACTGGTAAAAGCAAGCCCAAGTTTACACTGAATGTTGTTGAAGTGCAGTTCTCTGGTTTTTTTTTTCCTTTAAAATTGTGAAGGCCTTAGTCTGTTTTCCTTTTCCACTGCTTTGTTGTTTTCAGGAGTTTTGTGGGTATAAAGCATCTCTATAAAGATATTCTGTTATACAGAGCGTCTTTACAGAAGTGAAACCAGCAACTGTGTGTTTTTTGCCTCTCATGGAGATCAGAATGGAACCTTTTGGTTCCAATCACCAGAGCTTTTGGTTCCCAATTTCTTAATTGGCACCTGGAAGCACTAACAAAGAACAAAAGTATCTGCCAACTTCATTTGCCTAGATAGCTTTTGTGCTCACATTTTTTCCCAGCACTGAGGCATCAGGGAACAGAAGACACAGAGAGGAAATAAATAATTTTCTAATTAAGCTAATGTGCAGAGACAGCACTATATTTCTCTTGTTGTATAAACTTAAATACATGAGTCAAGAGAGACCAAATTATGCATGATAACAAAAGTTCAAAAATTCCATTGGCTTAAAATATTAAGTTTGTTTTGTAGTTTCTACTGCACTGTCAACTTGGCTTAGTAGGGGCTCTGCTCAGCTAGATCACTGGAGGATACCTGGGCATTTTAACACATGCTTCCAACGTTTCCACAGCAGGGGAGGAAGAAGAACATAGATATGTGAACACTGGCTTTTAATGCTAAGTGCAAACACATATCATGTTTGCTCCCATTTCTTTGGCCAAATAAGACATATTTCTAAGTCTGTCAGGGGGCAGAGAAGTCAATTCTTTCACATATCAGAATATCTGCATACATTAAAATCATAAGCTGCAGTAGGATTTTTTAAAATTATTTTATCTTTTTGTGTATGGAAGGATGGCCCAGTGATACAGAAAAGCTACGAAAACATAAAAGTCAGGCCCAAACTAAAATATAAATTAAATTCTCCCTTCCTTCACCAAGATTTTTTAAAAGTAATTTCAACTTTTATTTTAGATTTGGGAGTACACATGCAGGTTTGTTATATGTGTATATTGCATGATGCTGAGGTTCAGGGCATGGTTGCTCCTATCACCCCGGTAGTCCTTTCTCCCCTGACTCCCTCCCCGCTTTAGGAGTCTCCAGTATCTGTTGTTGCCACCTTTATGACCATGAGTACTCAATGTCTAGCTCCCACTTATGAATGACTACCGTTTCACCTAGCAATCCCATTAATGGGTATATATTCAAAAGAAAATAAATCATTCTGCCAAAAAGACACATGCACTCATATGTTCATTGCAGGACTATTCCCAGGAGCAAAGACATGGAATCAACCCAGATGCCCAATGATGGTGGATTGGATAAAGAAAATGTGGTACATACACACTATGGAATACAATGCAGTCATAAAAAAGAACAAAATCATGTCCTTTGCCACAACGTGGATGCAGCTGGAGGCCATTATCCTAAGCAAATTAATTCTGGAACAGAAAACCAAATACAGTAGGATTTATAAGAGTCTATCATTCCACATACAGTAGAATTTGTTCATTATATTGGGCCAGTGGTTCTCAATCAGGAGCAAATTTGCCCCCTAGAAAACATTTGGCAACGACTAGAGATATTTTTGGTTGTCAGGAGGGTGGGAGATACTAGCGTCTAGTGATTAGGGGACAGGGGTTCTGCTAAACATCCTAGAATGTATAGGACAGACCCCAATATAAATTATCTGGTCCAAAATGTCAACAGTAATTAGACTACAAGGTTTCTTAAACATAGTGTAAATAAGAAAATTCATGCTCACGCAGAAATAAAGACATATTTTAAAGCACTAGTAATTGAAACTGTGTGGTAATGGTGATGGAGTAGACAAGACAAATAGATTAATAGAGCAGAAAAGAAAGCCTTAACAGTGACATTTTGAAACAACAGGGAAAGATGTAAGGGTAATTGTGTATGTGGGAAAAAGATAAAGCTGTATTTTTACATCATAGCATTTGCAAAAATAAATTATAGATGGATTATTAAATGTAAATGCAAAAGCAGGATTATGTTTATTAGAAGAAAATATGAGCATGTTTCTATGATCAAAGGAGTAAAAATGTAAAAAGAAAAAACTTTAAGAAAATATGCATAATTGTGATAATATCAAAACTACATGACAAGCCAAGAGACTGAGAAAACATTTGCAAATATCTGTATGATACTCAAAAATTATCTAAAATATATAAAAAATTCATCAAACATAAAAAGAAAATACAAATTGAGCCCACAGGATCTGGTATTATCTCCAAGTAAGGCACTGCTCAAAAACGAAACAAAACAAAACGATGATGGCATGTCTAAGGGACAGAGAGACCAACCTGAAAGAGCTTCCAGTGACCAAAGCAGGAATAATTTGAACAATAAAATAAATAGCATAGTACTGGGTTATAACTTAAAGTATAAAATAAATATACACAAGCCCATACTGATACAGAGAAATGATTTAACAAATAAATAGGGGAGAAGAAACAAGTCTTTTTGCAGAAGAATTTCAAACACATTAGTAGATAGTACCCACTAAGAAGGTGGAGCCTGCCCACTGCCAGGCTGGAGAAGTGGAGGCTGCCCACTCCTACCTTCCTCCCCTCACCTTGAGTGACATGCTTCAAAAGAAAATAACATGGAAAAAGGAGAAAGTAACTTTACAGTGGAAAAACCTGGCAAATACTACCTTGCTAGATGATCAAGTTGAACGTGAACATTCATAAGTCATGTTGATATCATGACCTGCTAATATGCTGTGATAAGGGGGGCATGTTACCTCTGTGAAACACATAACACCAATCCAGTCATGAGAAAAAATAGGGACATTCACAAAATACCTAACCAGTACTTCTCAAACTGTCAAGGTCATAAAAAGTGGGAAAGGACTGAAAAACTGTCACAGACCAGAGAATACTAAGGAGACATAACCAATTCCAATTTGGTATCCTGATGGGGTGCTGGAATAAATAAACTATATTAGTGAAAAACTGGTGAATTCCAACCAGCACCTGGAGTTTAAGGTAATGTGCCCATGTTGATTTCTTAGCTTTGACACATGTACCATGGTGATGTAAGGTGTTAACTGTGGGGAAAACTAACTAAGGGGGACACAGAAACTGTCTGCACTACCACTGTAACTTTTTTGTAAATCCAAAATTATTCCATAAGAAAGTATATTTAAAAGGAGGAAAGGGGTAGAAACAAAAAGTAAATGGTCCAAAATAAAAGTGGGCAAAGGGCATAAATAAAAAATTCACAAAGAAGAAAACATAAATTGCCATTAATTTATAAAAACATACTCAACTTTATAATAAATCAAGGAAATGCAAACTAAAATGAAAATGAGATTTTTTTTCACATTTGATAATGTCAATTAGGGAAAGTGATTATTTTAATAAATTACTGGGAAATATAAATTAGTACACTTACTTCATAAAGCAATTTGGCAGTATTCATTAACATTTAAGGTAGTGTCTCACACCGATAGTCCCAGTACTTTGGAAGGCCAAGGTGGATGGATGACTTGAGCCCAGGAGTTCTAGACCAGCCTAGGCAACATAGCAAAACCCCAGGCAACATAGCAAAACCCCATCTCTACAAAATACAAAAATTAGCCAGCCTTGGTGGCAAGTACCTGTAGTCTCAGCTACTTAGGAGGCTGAAGTGGGAGGATCCCTTAATCCTAGGAGGTGGAGATTGCAGTGAGCCAAGATGGTGGCACTGCACTCAAGCCTGCATGACAGAGTGAGACCCTATCTCAAAAAACCAAAGCAAAACAAACCAAAACAACAAAACCAAACAAAACAAACTCACCACCACCACCACCAACAGCAAACATTTAAAATATGCAACAGCACAGCAGCCCATCAATTTCACTACTTATTAACTACCTAAAGGAATGCTTTATATGTTAATATGGTTTGGCTCTTTGTCCCCACCCAAATCTCACCCCAAAGTATAATCCTCATTTCCCCATGTGTCAAGGGTGGGACCAGGTGGAGGTAATTGGATTATGGGGGTGGTTTCTCCCATGCTGTTCTTGTGATGGTGAGTGAGTTCCCATGAGGTCTGATGGTTTTATAAGCATCTGGCATTTCTCCTGCTTGTACTCACTCCATTCTACTGCCTAGTGAAGAAGGTACCTGCTTCTCCTTTGCCTTCCACCATGTTTGTAAGTTTCCTGAGGCGTCCCCAGCAATACGGAACTGTGAGTCAATTAAACCTCTTTCTTTTATAAATTACTCAGTCTCAGGGATTTCTTCATAGAAGTGTGAGAACAGACTAACATACATGTACATAATGAGTCCTACATGGGAGTATTCATTGCAATGTTGTTTAAAATAGGAAACAATTGAAAATAATGTGTCAGTTAGTAGGGATTATTTAAAATGTTCATTCATAATCTGGAATACTATGTTTCATTAAAAAGCTAGACTTATGCATAATGTATAGTATATATATATTGCATAATGTATATATATATATATATAATGTTTATATAATGTGTAATATATAATGATAGATATAATGTACTGTGTAATGGAAAGATCCATGAAGTATATTGTTGAGTGAAAATAATTCATTTACAGAAAGCCATATGGTCATTGAGGTAATGTATAAAAATACATGTAAAAGAATAATCTCTGAAGTACATATTGTATGAAAATCTAAGAAAAAGATATGCAAGGACCCATGTTGAAGTAAAAATAGTGTTTACCTTGGATAGCAGACTAGGTAGAAAATGCAATATATGGATATCTGAAGAAGAGGGCAGTGATACTTTGAAAATAATGTGTTTTATTCATTATTATTATTTTAATTCATTATATAAGAAACAATTTAAAATAAATAACCTCCTTGGGACTTGTTAAAGATGTTCAGTTTTTTAGAAATTAGAAATTTAGTAGGTTGTTGGTGGGAACCAGAAATCTGAATTTTTAACAAGTGCTCTGAATGATTCTAAGCCAGGGGACATATGAGACACTGCATTCAAGAATCTGGAAGGTAGCAAGTATATTTTCAAGTTGTGTTCCATTTATTACTGACTTTTCTGGGCCAGGCAGGATTAATTTTATATGTCCCACAACCAGTCTTAGAATTTCAAAGGGTCCAAGCTGTGACCCAAATAAGACAAAAGATTAAGGCATATGGAAAATAAAAATATCATCTTAATTACATATAAAGCTGATATTGGAGGATGATTCTGTCTATAGACAGACCTCCATAACATTAAATTGTAGAATTAAACAAAGAACCTACTCACTCATGCAGGCCAGACTCCACTTTATTTTTGACCAAGAACATGTGTTGTCTTCAGTCAGATGAGTAAGAGAAGTACTACCCGATATATTCTTTCTTGAGCTATTCATTCCTTTTCTCCTGAGGAGCAGTGAGTAAGGAACTGCTCACTGGGTCATCCAAGTCAAGGTCTTCCCACATGGAAAGAAACATGTAAGAATAGGGAAGGATGAAACCCCTAACAATGTAGAACTACGCAAGAAAAAAACATGGCATTGTTCAAAGAAGCTGTACTTGTAGGAGACAAGTCTGTCATTTAAATCATAAACTCTTCAAACTAATGCTTCAATCTTTCAATTCCATGTTTCTCCATATTTAATTAAAATGGAATTCACCTTTTTATATATAATTAGTAAAATAATTGTTCTCAATTTTTCACTTCTTTCTGCATTCATGACCTTTTGGGGTCCCCACTTAACACTCTAATTTTTTTGGCCGATGGAACTTGAAAATGAGACTTAAAGTCTGTTTGCATACGGGGTCTTGCAACATTTGCCAATGTCATTGTATGAATAGGCCTGGGCTAGTTATTGAAAGATCAGGATTAGATAGCCAGGATACTCCCATTGCCCCAGATGAATATTGCATGCAACCTCCAGACCTGTGAATGAGGTCATCTGACACCAGCCAGTGCCAGATGACCTGCCAAATGTCTGCAGACATGCGAGTGAACTCAGATGAGATCAGAAGCCTGGCCTGAACCAGAGAAAGACTCACCCAGCAGTACTGTCAACTAATAAAGTGGCTAAGTGACTAAGTTTTGGGATGTCTCTGCAGCAAGAGCTAAATGATACTCTACATTGCAGGAACTTATAGCTACATAATATCCTATATTTTCCTTCTGTACTTTACAATGTGGAAGTTGTAAAACTTCCTAATGCTGAAAACCTAAGTACTGTTTTATAATCTGATCTTTATGAAATAAAACTAGACAAAATTTAACACAACCATTTTAAATCTGTAGGGTTTGTTTTTTAGTTTGTTCTGACACTCATATCCAAATTCTAAGTGAACATTCTCTAGTTAAATATAAATTTGACAGTCTCACTTCTAGGAGACTACAATAATGGTCCCCCAAAAGAAAGAGTCAACTTACTCTTTTGTAACTAAATTAAAATATAAGCATCTTGATTAGTTTAGGCATTGTTCTCAGGACCCTGCCTTTGGACAATACTGAGAAATACTCTGAGTCTTAGTATGCTCCTAGGAAGAAATTGAGTATATACTTCTTTCCCGAGTGATGGTTTAAGGAGTGTGTTAGTAAGCTTGAGAGTTGCAAACATGCCACCCTTCCCAATCATGTTTTCATCAGGGGCTAGTTTGAACTGTGTCCTGGTGGGCAGCTGTTTGGATATCAAACATAATGAATTTCATTGTTTACGTAAGTTTGCTTTTACATAGTTATACACGGTTTAATTCCTCTGTGGAATTGGTACAACTTTGCCTATAAATAATAGGATGTTACTTCCCAGAATTCCCCACGAAGGGGGCATCAAAATGGAACAGTCATCTCAGTAGATCTGAAAGGACTGACTTCAGATGCTGTCTGCCAGGAAGAATCACCTACTGCTTTCCAATCCATAAACAGTCCAGGACTCAAACCCCTCTCCTATTCTATGTCACTCCAACCTCAGTGACTCATCTAACGTGGTGCTCCAGCACCCAGAACCACCACCAACAGTGCTATTACTCTTCCTGTGTTCTTCTCCCCAAACCATCCAAGCTACTCTGGAGATCTTTGGATAAATGCCTTCAAGGTTGACAAATGCATACTGCTGGTTGCAATCAAAGCTATTTTAACACAATTGGCTACAGTGGAGAAACATCCAGAGGAATAAGGTTGAAGTATTTGAAATTTCTCACTTAGTTTTAAGTTGTAACTCACCTCATAAAAACACCAAAAACAAAAGGGAAATTTCTTTGCCAAAATCAGTCTTATGAAATAATGCATTTTGGTATATGCTGAGAGATTAGCAATAAGAACTACAGCAACCCCCCTAAACATCTGCACCTACTTAAAGCCACAAGTTTTTGCACTGGCATGAGTATCATGCATTCTAAAGTGATTCTTACTGTTTACATCAAGGGCGGTGGCATCCATTTTGTTTACTTGTAGCAGTGTGATTGCCGTTAAACGAATACATTTGATTCTTTGACATTTTCATTCCTAAGAGCAAAGCAAACTCAAAGCAAGAGATCTTATTCTACACGCGTGTAAGCATATATGCTCACCCCAGGAAATAAGAGTGGAGTTTTTGGTAACCGTTGCAAAATGCTCATTATGATTGTAATACCACCTTAGGTAAAATACTGGCTGTAGGGTGACAGAAGTTTAACTGGCGTTCTTTCTGGAAGGAAGTGGTTCTGAATATTAGCGCCTTGTCCTGTCTGCCTCCTTCTAGCTGATTCAGTGAGAGAGGTACATCATTTATTTTGTTCCTAGAAAAATGAGACATCCTTACCCAACTCTATTTCTTGTTGTTTTAAGCCGATGCAAGACCTTTAAAATAAGAATGCAGTGGTTACCTCTGCAAAACTGAGGGTGGATGGGAGGACAGACAACTGCAAAAATACACAAGAGAGCTTTTTGTAGTGAAGGGAATTTTTTGATATCTTAATTGAGGTGGTTACATGGGTATGCACATTTGTCAAAAGCCATCACACTGTACACTTAAAATATGTTCGTTGTATTTTTAAGTAAGAAATAAAAAAAGGAGGAGGCCAAGTCAAATAGGGTTTTATAGTCTGCGGTACAAGATTTGGGTTTTGCTATGTGTGAGATGCAAATTCACTGGAGGTTTTTCAGTGAAGGAGTGATATGGTCTCATTTGTGTTTTGAGGCAAACTCTGCCCGTGGCAAAGCCTGAAGGCAGGAGACTGTCCAGGGGCTGCTATTGCAATCCTCCGGGAAAGACCGGGTGTTGGCCGGGCAGAGGCGATTGTGGTAGAGGTGGTGAGAAGAGGTGGTACTTCTGCTGTGGACTTTGTGCTGTGCTGTCCAGATCTCCTTGCACATGTGTGAACAATTTAAGCCCCAGCTGTTGGGAAGGTTTGGTTGCCAGCACTTAGAACTGTCTCTTCTGAAGACACCCACCTGCTCGTTTCCTGGGGTAGCCCTAACGCAATGATAGGTTAATGCAGGTCTATAAAAGGCGGCTCTGTGGCCAATCCTGAAGGGCCATCCCAGCCTTCAAGTTCCCTGCAGGTTTGGCTGAGGCCTTGTGACTGCAGCTTAGCCCACTTCTCTCTGCCATTCTGCTTCTCTCGTTTTCCCCATGCAGGTGTCGATCCTACAAACACTCTCTGATAAAAGCTCACCTCTGTCTCAGGAGCTGATTCCTGAGGAACTCAATCTGTGACGATTTCTAACAGAAGGTGATTTCATCAGTCTATAAATGAAAGGTAGGAATCTCATCCTCTCATCTAGTGATGTATGAGGGGTTGCGATGGTCTAGATACATTAGGCAATGATGGGCCTCTCCCACCCTCTGCCCCAACTGGCCATGAGACACTGGCTGTCACTTAACTTCTTTGCACCTCAGTTTCATCTGTAAAGTAAGGAACAATTTAATCAAATGAGATATTCCAGATTTTTAAAAATAATTTTGTGATGAAATTCATTAGAAATATTAAAAGTAACTAAAAACCAGCTTATTATTTTCTTGACGGGACTTTAGACTTTGTCTTTTCTTGATTCATTCCCTGCTATTAGCTGTTTTCCAATGGTCATATATATCTCTGAAAGGTACATAGGAGACATGAAAGATTAGACTAAGCCTACCACTCCTGTAAACTATTTGTAAAACTAAGACTGAGTTGGAGAAGATTGTTGTGAAGAACTACTAAGCTTGATTTCTTTTTTCTTTTTTTTTTTGCATATTTGGTCTCTGCCCTAATGATTCTGAGTGGCTCCAGGCCACTGCCTGACTTGATTTAGCTCTCCTGGGTCTTGATCCTCTCTCCTGCCATTTGTTTAAGGCAAACTTGTTTCACTCTTTACATGTGTTCCCTCTGCCTGAAACACTCTTAACTCTTAGCACAGTTAACTCCTACACATCTTTTAGCTCTCAGCTGAAAAGTTCCACCTTCAAGGAATTTCTTTCTTGATTATCAGTCTTGCCTGGTGATTACCACCTGCTCAGAACATTCCCATAGGCTTACTCCGTGTTGGGAGATGATTCCTAGGAAACTACATGTAACTCCACATTGTGAGTGACAGTGACAGTGAACTCAACTCTATGATAAAAAATAAGTGAATTTTATTTTAAAAATCTTTTTTAGTTACTAATAGCAACATATTACTGGTAAAACATTTCAAAACAAATTATTGGTAATTTGTTACACAGCACTAGTTGGTCACTATACCAAACAAAATTTAGAAACTTTGCTTTAGAATATTTTATACAATATAAGTAAAGAAAAAGTAAACAAAGGCACCCTGATTTTGTAAATTTAACTTTTCTTTGAAGGCTTTTTCCTCTTTGCGACATGGTGAGTAAGGATGGGGAAGTAATGATTACATGTTCAGCCACCCTTGATGTGCTAGCAAGCGAAGAAATATTTACATGCATTTCTGCAACGCTGTGGTAGACTTAAGATCTCAGGATGCAAATTCATTGACAGTCTTCTCCTTAAGAAATAGGGTCAAGGTCGAGAGTGGTGGCTCAAGCCTAAATTCCAGTACTTGGAGGCCCAGGCAGGCGGATCACAAGGTCAAGAGATCGAGACCATCCTGGCCAACATGGTGAAACCAAGTCTCTACTAAAAACACAAAAATTAGCTGGACATGGTGGTGCACACCTGTAGTCCCAGCTACTCAGGAGGCTGAGGCAGGAGAATCACTTGAACCCCGGAGGCGGAGGTTGTAGTGAGCTGAGATCACACCATTGCACTCCAGCCTGGCGACAGAGTGAGATTCCATCTCAAAAAAAAAAGTGGGGGGGATCTATGTCTCCACTTGATTCTGGGTGGGCATTATGACTGCTTTTACCACTAGAATAAGAAAGAAATGACATCGTACCATGTTCTAGTCTCAGACCTTAAGAAACAAGCAGGTTCTATTTTCTGTTTCTGTTTCCGGGAGCCCCAAGGCTAGCCCCAAGACTAGCTAAATTCAGGCTACTAGCCCTTCCTTCGAGAAGCTAGACATGAGAATGAAGATATTTTGGACTCATCAGCTGATACCTCCAAGTAGCCTCCATACCATGCAGAGCAAAAAAATCATCTAGGTGAGCCCAAGCCACATTTCTGACCCACACAAATGTGAGATGCAATCAGATGGTTGTAGTTTTAAGTCACTAATTTGGGAGTAATTTGTTACAAAGCAATTGATATCCAGAGCACCCTAATTGACATACTTTCTCTTCTGTGTTTTCTTCTTTCATTACTCACACTGTGCATGTATCTAGCTGCAATGTGTCTATGCCACTAAAGAAAACAAATTGTCTTTTCTTTGTTTCCAAAGTCCTTTTGTATTCAGAGTGGAAAGAGAAACTTAATGGACAATGGAGCCATCCATTATTTGTTGGTGAATTAGTCTGTTCTCATGCTGCTAATAAAAACATACCTGAGACTGTGTAATTTATAAAGAAAAAGAGTTTTAATGGACTTACATTTCCACGTGGCTGGGCAGGTCTCACGATCATGGTGGAAGGCAAAAGGCATGTTTTACGTGGTGGCAGGCAAAGAGAGAGAATGAGAATCAAGCAAAAGGGGAAACTCCTTATCAGCCCATCAGACCCTGTGAGACTTATTCACTACCACAAGAACAGTATGGGGGAGAGTGCTCCCATGGTTCAGTTATCTCCCAGCGGGTCCCTCTCACAACACTTGGGAATTATGGGAGCTACAATTCAAGATGAGATGTGGGTAAGGACACAGCCAAACCATATCAGTTGGTAAAGCACAAAGTATTTTAAAAGAAACAAGGCCAAGGAGGAGGGAGGATTGCTTGAGGCCATGAGTTTGAGACCCAGTGGGCAATGTAGCAAGATCCCTTCTCTATAAAACTGAAAAAAAAAATTAGCTGGGTATAGTGGTTCATGTAGTCCTGCTACTTGGGAGGCTGAGGTAGGAGGATCACTTAAGCACAGGAGTTCAAGGCTGCAGTGAGCTATGATTGTGCCACAGTACTCCAACTTGGGCAATAAAGTAAGACGCTGTCACTAAAAAGAAAAAAAAGAAAGGAGAAAAACCAAAAAAAAAATTGTTTCTAAAGAAGATGAGCCAGGCATGGTGACTCACTTTGGGAGGCCAAGGTGAGCTGATTGTTTGAGGCCAAGAGTTCGAGACCAGCCTGGGCAACATGGCAAAACCCTGTCTCTACAAGAAAAAAAAAAAAAGAAAGGAAGGAAGAAAAATGAGATTTATTGTACCCTGTACCCTTTCTCAGAGGAGCATCCATTTTGACAGCATCTCCTCCCACCTTGCCCTTTTCTCCTTGCTAATACTGAATTCAATTTAACCTTTTTAAGAAGATGCACAATGTTCATTACATACAGTGATGGTTGTTTTCAGTGCCACGTATTTGCGATAGTTGACATAGAGCATGGAATGTAATGCTTAGCTGGCCATTCTCTGTGCTCACAGAACTTCCTACCTCTCCATCCATTCCTCTTTGCCCTTCATGTTTTGTTAGGATAATCAAAAGCTTCTCAAAGTGTGGCTCACAATCTATTTACATCAAAATCAGCTGTGAAAGCTTGCCAAAAATGCATATTCCTTGGCCCCAAACACTTCATGGATTAGAAACCCAGAAGTGCAGCACAGGAATTTATATTTTAAACAGGCTCCCAAGTGATCTTATACTTGAATTACTGTCTTTGGGAACATTTAACTGTTCTTGCTTTTAGCACCTCCCCATTATGGCATTTCAATGTGAGTCTTTTAATATCATTTAACAGCTGTAATCTGCTATGACTTCTAAGATAGCTGCTGTCCCCTCATCTCCTGGATTATTGCTATGTTCTGTCATTTTAGGTCTCCTTTGCTTCTTATTAAATTGACTAATAATCCAAGGCCTCTAAATAGAATCATTAAATCTATAGGTCTCTTTTTTGTTGATCTGTTTTTGTTTCTCTCAGAGGTTTAGAGTTTTTCTCTCTCAAAGACATTATAATGGCAGAGACATTTTCATTATACTTAGATTATCACATTTTTTTCCTGATTTTAATTGTTTCAATTAGTTGGGAAAAGAGCTGCCTGACACAGTTTTGACTTTCTTCTGAATATTTTGATATTTGTATGATCTGCTTTTCATAACACACCAGTGTCTTTTTCACACAATCTGGTAAATATTATAATATTTAAGTATTTCGGTGGCACCAATGCATATCTGAAACTTGAACTAGCCAATCAAGACTCACAAGGAGGCCGGGCACAGTGGCTCATGCCTGCAATTCTAGCACTTTGGGAGGTCGAGGCAGGTGGATTGTCTGAGCTCAGGAGTTGGAGACCAGCCTGGGCAACACGGTGAAACCCCGTCTCTATTAAAACACAAAAAATTAGCCAGGTGTGGCGGCATGCGCCTCTAGTCCCAGCTACTCAGGAGGCTGAGGCAGGAGAATTGCTTGAATCTGGGAGGCAGAGATTGCTGTGAGCCGAGATTGCACCACTGCACTCCACCCTGGGTGTCAGAGTCAGACTCCGTCTCAAAAAAAAAAAAAATTAAAAGACTCACAAGGAGTGGATTTCAGGAAACCAAGATGATATGTCCTCAGCACCTGAAAAAATATGCAGAAACTCAGGTTACATATGGAATTTATTAGGTGTTTTCTTTGTCCATTCCTGATCAGTTTTCTTACCATCCTCCCCATGAAAAGTAGGTGATCTGGGTGAGTTCATTCACATGCCCTGGTTTCGTTTCTCAAGAACATGTATTGATCACTGCCATAGCTCAAAGCAGGGTCTTGAGTAGGGAGGTGGGAGTGGGGGTTTTTGAAAACAAAAATGAAGGGAGGAGCCCACTTGGAGCTGGAATTCTTGAACTCCCAGGTAATGCAGGGAATGTAGTGATTTATGAACTGCACTGTACTAAGCTACAGTAAAATTGTGTGGTACAATTTAGGGCATACTGTATTTCTCCAAACACAGCGATTTCATTTCGACCTGAACAGTTACTCTGCAGTCTATAAAATATTTACATTGCCTTTCTAAACATATACATTATTTACTGTACAGTCTATAAAATATTTATGTGATTTTCTCTAAAGATACTGTATATAGTACATTATTTTTATCCACTTTTTCTACCTCCTAGGAGCAGGCATGCCATGAACTGGAAAATGTTTTTGAAATCAAAGAAAGCAGCAAAAAGGAAGGAGTTACTACGGAACTGAGAGGAGATAAGATCTTTGTTGTTGATGGTCTTCTTCCCATGGGTGCTGTAGACATGTGCTGCCTGAGAAAGCAAGTGACCCAGAGGAGCAGAAGACTACCAGGTATCAGTTGCTTTGGGTTGACTATGAAGAGCTAGAAAAAAACTCGATATGCACCCATCCAAATTTCTAAGGAAAAAAAGGAAGAAAAATATACATATGTGAAACACCTAAGATATAACACAACATGAATCACTCATTTGTCATGGTGTAGTATAAACTTTGTACTCACCATCTTGACCAAATAATTGCTATACTCTTACTTCACTTGGTTTAGGTTCAGAGACATTTTCTCTGAGGTGCAATAGAAAACGTGAATGAGAGAACTGAGGCATTCATTGAGAAACTTTGAGCTGATACATGCCACTGTGATTCCCTAAATCCTTAGTAAAATTTACACAGCACTCCAAATAAATAAGATTTCTAATTTCTCCAATAGCTCTTAAACTTTTCACATCATTTGGAATAAATACTTTGACATGAGGGCTGTCTATGTCTAAGGGTTCCCAAATATCTGGCTAAGAAATAAATAAATAACAACCATGAGAATGTTTTCTCTTCATGATAGGAATTTGGTTTGAAGTTACCCAGTTAGGGTCCAGACTTGGTTCATATTCATTGGAATGCACAATACCATTAGTTCTCTAGATTATTTTTTTTTTTTAATGGGCTTTATTTTCAGAAACTCAGGATAGAGGGGGATGGTATAGAGTTCATTAAAAACCATTTAACACTAAGCTGAATGTCAGCATACTTTGAAAGAGGCCTCTTAGTTAATGTACACAAGAAGTTATCAGAGCTTATGATAAGTCAAAGAAACCAAACAGTGAAACCCATTAGATGGTACATGTAAGGCAGTTGGATTTTATGAAATGTTTTAGATAAATTAGATTGGGATTGACAGAAAAAAGTGGCATTAATGAGGAAGGATTTTTATGTAGAACCCTTACTTGGAGCCAAAAATCCTCAGTTTTGACTGATCTTAAATGATTAACTTGTCCACAACAAGTTGGTGACCTCCTAGGAGACACAGAGGACATAATTACACCACAACTAGAAGTATATTTGTTTGTCTTTTTGCGGTTTTTTCATGGATATAATGGATATAATAGAAAAGATTCTCACCAATACAAAAACAGTGTTACTGCTTCCAAAGACCATAATTCAAAGCCTCCCTTCCGTAGCGTAGTTGGCTGGCATGAGCATGAAAAAGTAATTCTGGAACATAATTCTGATAATCTGGCTAGACCTAAGAATAATATTTAGAACTTTTAGATTAATATTCTTTCTTTCAAATGTACTTGCAGAAAATGCAAGGTTGTAATCTCAGACAAGAGTATTCTATGGTGACAACTGAGAGGAGATGCGTGTGATTTTACAAGCTGGGGAGGGGCGGAGAGGAAGTAAACTAATGAGCCTAATCTGAAAATATCCAAAGTGGATGTTCACTCCACTTCAAAGGAATATTTAGAGGAAGACCCAACATTTTCATGAAGTGATAGAAACTGAAAGTATAATTCTGTGCCATACTAAATTATTATAATACATTTTAGATATTAAAAACTCAAAATAGGCATTATTGCTAGCTACTACCAATGAAAAATGAATTAATGATACATATGTCCATGTCAAATTTTAATCAGTGTAAGTATTTGTGAGGCCTCTATGCTTAGTTAATTAAAAACGATGCTTTTGGGTAATTGAATGATTTGACTCCATAGAAAATATTTTGAATAAAAACCAATTACATGTCAGAAAATATCATTAAAGCTGATAATTTTGGGTTTACTATAGTTGATCTTAAGCTTTTTTTTTTTCTACTAATGAGTAGACAGTATACCTAGTTGTGTCTAGCAAGTTTACTTCTACTGCATAGTAACAGAACTATGTCATTGGCATAAGGAAGAAACCTAATCATTTTGCTTCTCAATAGTAGGGAGCTATTCGCCTAGCTCATCCAAAAGTGAAATATTATTAGAATGAGAGTTAAGAGAAGGGAAAGCAAACATGTCAATTTTGTATCTCTTTTTCCTTGTTTCAATTTGTAGAGAAATTTCAACTAAGTTCTAGTAGCACAATAATAGCTGAACATTTCATGAATTCCTACTACTTGCCAAACATTGTTCTACATTATTTACAGGTATTATTTAATCTTCACAATAATCCCATGAAGCAGGTATCATTATGATACCCATTTTATAGATAATGGAAACTGAGGCAGTGACAGTTGATAACTTGCCCAAGGTCATGTATCAAATAAATGAGAGAGCCAAGATTTGAATGTGGGCATACTAGAGTGCATCTTGGTTTAGCCCAATTTCCTCGAGAAAGTAGCCCTCAGATAGTCCAATATCTACAATTAGATATTTATTCAGAAATTGCTGATTCATTTTGATATGAATAGATCATAAAGTAAAATTATTACAACGTGATATGGATGTTGAAACATTTAGAAGAGAATGTGAAATGAAAAACCAATGTGTGTGTATGGCAAGGGCGAGGGGAATTGTTTGAATGAAAGTAAGACAGATATTACTCCCCCTCCTCAAAAATAAAGAAAAATGCTGCCTTTTTCTAGTTAGAATTATGTACAAACATATCGTCTTTAGCAGATAGCCCAGAGAAAAGGGAAAAGGTCACAAGTTAAAGGGCAGGGTGAATTATGCCCTGTTTGGTCTAAGTCTTGACATTGGCAGAACGTCTTTTCTCCTGGTTAGAAGCCCAGTGAAATATCTGCAATGACATTGCTTTGGCCTCCTGGCATTTGATATTGGATACCTGTCTGTTAGGAGAACAGTTTGTGAGCGGCTGTTACAGATACCATATAAAGAAGATAAGACAACATCTTTGGACCAAGTTTGCCCTGGTCCAAAATAAAGATTGTTTTGTTGACTGTTGGAGACATTATTAGATTTAACATAAGGATAGCTGAATTTAAATGTTGGCCTTTTCACTGACTATGTATTGGATTTTCTGAAAGATCTCTAAACATTTCTCTAGCTTTCTTTCTAGAGTATGTTTCACAATTATAATGAATAGTTTTCATTATTGTTGCACAGTTTTAGTGTGAGCATGGCAAATTGGTCAAATCATCATTTGCCTCTACCTTTTGTTAAAAACATGCATCGTAATCTTTTTTTCTTGCTCAGGAATACTATAATCATACATATAATGACTGCACAATTTAAGTTTATAAACAACTATTACTGCATTATCTGCCTTACTTACAGGTTTGGAGGACATCAAAAAGAAAAAATAAACACCATACGACAAAGCTATAGTTTATTACTTTAAATCTAATACATTAAGTCTGCAATAGGTTTAGACAAAATGTATGTATTTAACAACAAAAGTCAAAAATTGCTCTGCTGAAAGGACAGTGGATTTTGGTTCTGTGGCTGTAATAATTTGAGGGGCAAATCACTTATTATTGGTTCTTCAAATTTAGCCTAATTGGCTTCAAGGAATAGAAACGTTTAGCTCAGTTAAAAGAGAAAGCCTTTTCACCAAGTGAAAAAGGGAACTTGCTGTATAGCAAGCTTTCAAACACACGAATTAAAGTAGAGTTAGTTCTGTTAACTACAACTAGATACATGTTAGAAATAGAATCAGTTCTGGGTCTCCCAAGGGTCGCAAAATATCTTCACACTATCTCTCAGGGTTTGCATGCTTTATTTCAGCTCTAGTTATCTGTGACTGTCTGCCCACTCTTTCACCAGACTGGCTTCTACTGCCTACACATGGTCCCACATGGTGACCCGCAGTGTGTTTCATCTTATAGGCCCAATACTCTCATTTGCCAACTGCAGCCCTGATTCTCAACTGAGCTAGCGTGTCTACTCCAGATGGAGTGTGCATTTCTCAATCTTTAATTATGGAGAGGAGGGGGATGAGCAGTATGAACATCCATCTTTCATATTTTAATATAACTTTATATTTGGAAAAGTTAAAATATAGCCATTATTTCATTATGCAAATTCTGAAAATGAAAGCTCCACAAAATCTTCTTGGGGAATGAGGGAAAATATTAAAACATAGTGACATGTTTGACTAATTCTCTGTGTCTGCGTAGTTAAGTTTAAATTCAAGAAACAGTGAGAGTTGACCTGAGGGATTTGAGCCAACTGCTGAATTGACTGGCCTTGGGGCAGATTTTTCACCTCTGCTCTAGTCCATTATACTAGAGAGAAGGATCACGTGGAAGGAGCTCGACCTATCTCTTCAGCAGGGAGTAGGGTGATGTAATAACCAGAGAGAGCACTGTGGGTAGTTAAGTTCTCCTCCCCACCCAAACATGTTAACTAGGTAGCAGAAGTGATCAATTCTATTGATCTTGGGCTCACATTTTTGAAAAAGGGATATAACTTAAATGTCAGGAATTGAGACAAGAGCATGCTGGAAATGAGCTATGTCAAAATCAAAAGTGTATCTGAAATGTAGTTCATGCAGTCTGGTTTGAGGAGGATAAATAAAGACCATCTCTTGAAGGACAGTCCAAAGCAATTTCGCCACTGAAATCATAGGTGCAGTTGCTCTCAGATGCTCTGACTCTGGTGAACATTTCTGATGGGAAAGAATTCTTGGCTGAAAGCTGCCAAGTTTCCCTAACATATCTACCATTAGGAAGGAGTGGGTAGAGCCCGCTAGAAAGGAAGAAGATACTAGTGTACTCATGCTCTCAGCAGATTTCCTTCCAGTCATGGCTTTCCAGCTTTAAATGGAGAGCAGATTTGCACCTATCACTAAAAGACTGGGAATTCAGGTTTTAATCTTTCAAAAAATGTGCTTGGATTGGCGTTTCCTTCCTTTCTTGCTTCCAAGGAAGTAACTTTTCCTTGGAGTCAAGTAAGGAGCCAAAAAGAGAGTGGAGTGTTGTCTGGATTGGGAAAGAACAGGGTATGGAGGAAGGAAGGAGGCTATGGAGGGCAGTAAAAACTAGCTTTTCTTTGTAAGTTTACTTCTCAGGGCCATTCCATGTGACCTCTTCTTAACTTATTTTGGATGCAGGGAGAGCAAAGATGAGATGAGGGGCCCCCAGAGTCCACAGACACAGAGAGGAAGTTATTAATTCAGTAAAGCTGTGTGCTTCAGAAAGCCCTCCCTATTGCAGACGAAGAGAATGTTCTGTGGAATTTTCTTTTTTTGAAGGTCGGCATCCTCATGTGATATTTACATGATATACTATAATAAAGTGACCCAGATAGGATTATGCGCAGCATTTTTATGGCTCGCATTCATCTCTCCGGTTAAACTGTACAGTCTTTATCCCACACAGATTTGCGAGGAGGCTGGGCTTTTCTCAGCCTAGGCCTGCCAAGACAGCTCCTGGTATGCCTCTTTTGACTTCTCTCTGTGTCCCATCTTCCCGGCTGTTGTCAGTTTATTTTGCCTTCGGGCAGAACAGGGCCTCTCCCTTCCTGTCAGTGCTTTGTCACTGCCCAGTCAGCGTGTGTTACCAACTCTCCTCTCTCCGCGCGGTTCCTCCCCTTCCCACCTCGCTCTTAAGAATGCATCCAGAGGTGCCCAGGACTGTCCCATCTGCCCTCTGGACTCACCTGGTTTTTATTAGGTGACCTCGAGGAAGCGTGTTTGAAGTTTGCTTTAGGTTGTGGGGAACCAGGCTTTCAGAGGCCTCTCGGAGGGAAGCGCCTATTCCCGGGGCTCATACAGGCCTGAAGTTACTGGCTTCCTGAAAGCTGTTCCTCTGTTTTGAAAACCTGCGTGAGTCTGTTATTGTTGAGTACTCTAGAGGCTAATCACTCAGAGGGAGTCTGATCCTGCGCTGTCTGAGTGAGAGCACTGCAAGGCCTTTGTCTCCTCGCCGCTTGCCTGCCTGCCTGCCTCGCAACACAGCAGCGACGCGCCTCCTGAGCCCTCCCGGCATTCCTCAGTCGCCCTCTCTGGGGCAGAACAAACCATTCACACCAGGAGCTCGCAGGGGTGTGAGCGGCAGAGGATGTGCAGTTTTGAAGTAAATGTATCAGGTTGTCTCAAAACACAGTGTTATCAATGTTTTAACGCAATTTGTTTTTCATTTTTCTATTGTGAAATGCAACATGTGTTTAGAAAAAATACCCAAAACGTATTGGTTCGTGTTAAGAAAATATTATAAAGCAAACAGCTAAGTAACCACTACTTTGTTGTTTAAAATGCTACTTTTTTAACGCAGAGGAAAAGGTCCTTTAAAATATGGTCCCTTTTGGCTCATGGAAAATAAGTAGGAATATATTAGTAAAAATATTGATTTGGATTTTATTTTATTATTTTTCTCTTTCTGTCACCCAGGCTGGAGTGCAGTGGCGCCATCATGGCTCACAGCAACTTCCACCTTCCAGGTTCAAATGATTCTGCTACCTCAGCCTCCCGAGTAGCTGGGACTACGGGCACCTGCCACCACACCTGGCTAACTTATATTTTTAGTAGAGATGGGGTTTCACCATGTTGGCCAGGCAGATCTCAAACGCCTAACCTCAAATGGTCCGCCAGCCTCAGCCTCCCAAAGTGCTGGGATTACAAGCGTGAGCTACCACACCCAGCCTTGATTTGGATTTTAGTATCTTAATGGTGCAATTGTTGTTTTATGTTCATGTATTTGCTGAGCAATTGACTCTTAATTATTTACCTGTACATCAGTCATTTCATGGTTGAGGTGAAATTTTTATCCCAGGTTACCTTCCCTCATGAAACTGCCATATTTCAGGACTATCTCCTAATTCTTCAAGGTTTAACCCATAAAAAACTAAATTAATCTATATATGAAGGTACACAAAACACAGTTCTTTGTACTGATAAAGTAAGACTATTGCAGAATGACCAAGTGAATCTAGATATCCTGCATTATCTAGTTTTGGAGCATTCTAATTTTAAGATCACTCTCCCCATTCCCATGAATAACTCTACAGGGATGACTAAGTGAAATCTTTTCATCTCAATAAATGTTTAATATATGCCTACCCTGTACTGGGCATTGTTCTCGAAGCTTGAGCCATATGAGAAATAAAAAGATCCTGTTCTTGAGGAGCTTATATGATGGCAGCAAAGAAAAGGGCCACAATAATAAGCAAAATGTATACATAAATTATACAGTATGACACAAGTTGATAAGTGCTATTGAAAAAAGAAAACACATAGCCAAGCCACAGAATTGAGAGTGCAGTGTGAGGGTGATGGACAGCTTACTGTATGAAATAGGGTTGTCAGGATAAGTCTTCTTAAAAAATTGAGATGTCATCAAAAGATTGAAGAAAATGGAAGACAAGGTCAAGGGCTTGTTTTCATGAGGGAGATATTTGGATACTCGCAAGTGTACAAAGTCCTCGTCACCGACGTGCACCTTGATGAAGTCGTTGGTCCCCGCGACCACCTGGCTCTCGAACAACACAGCCTTAAGCACAGGGAACTCGTTGTTTCCTTTCTCAGCCAAGCATGATGAGCTGACCTATTTTTGATCCTAACTTTGGACAGGGCCCTTCAGCAAGAAGACTGATGCTTAAAGTGATTCTCCATGGACCAGAGGCATGCACTTGGGATCATAAAATAAGCTTCATTCATCTCTGGGCTGTGCCCCTGGGGTGGAAGGGGCAGGATTCAGCAGCTGCTCTTCCATTTCTATTCCTAAATCTTATTGGGTTGATTTTTTTCCTTCCCAGTAAGTGATCTTAATTACTTTCAAAATGTTTACAAAAATATATATATTAAAAAAATTTTTTCTTTTTAAAAAAAACACTCCAAACTCATCCTTCTGATACTTGACTTTGTGATGCCGGGATGGGTCTCTTCAGACCACACTTGTTTTTACAAATTGCTCCTGTTAGGCTCTGTCACAGGAGGCAGTAGAGGGTGACAGCAAGAATGAAGGTGACAGAAGGGACTCATTCCTTCCTATTTGCTTTTTATGGGCTTCCTATGTGTGTCATGTTCCCAGCAATACTTCTTCAACCTAGTAGTAGCAGTTCCTTCTCTTAGCAGCAGTTTTCAGTGTTTCTAACAGTCCAGAACTAACCTCATCACACTCTCTCAGAAACCTCAGTGCCTCCCATTAGAGGGCCGAGCAAGTAAGTTTTAATATTTACAATCTCTTTTCTCTAGTCCAAAGTTACAGAAGCTTCTTTCTGCTGTTTTTTACCTTTGTTATACCCCTTTTTATGTGTTTGCTTACTCAGTTAATAACTTTATTCCAGTTAGCAATTATTTATATGACATTCTCTCTATTAATATAACCAGCTAAAATAAAATACAAAAGAAAGGATTTAGATATTTAATATTTAATATCCCCCAAAGATTACTGTAATTATTTGTTTTTTAAAAAAGAGATGACTAGGAACTTAGTTGAGGCATTTTTTTCAACCAAAAGTTAAGTGGTCAATGACGGAAACAAAAATCATTCATTGCAGAGGAACATTGCTCATCACTCATACTTTGAGAAATGCGGGGAAGCATTCCAGTTCTGCGGATTTAGTTCTTGTCTAATTCGCTGTGCTTTTAAAATAATGAGCAGCTTGGCAATATAGAAATTTAGACTCACGTTTCTATCTATAAATCATCAGTTTGTCCCTTATGTTGACAGTTGCTGTACAAAATCAGAGAATTTCAGAGTGTTCCAGCAACAAAATGTAAGAAATTTCGGAACACATAAATTTCGAGTGTTTTCTACCTACGTCAGCAACATCATTTTAGAAAAATACCGAGAGGACATTCAAGTGTCGAGATGGGAAACAAAATAAATAGGAAAACAGAATTCAAAATAGGGGGCATGCTTGGATAACCAAACTAATTATTGAGGTATGCCATAGTGACTTACTAAGCTGCTTGCTAGTTACCTAAGTGAAGACAAGCTGGAAATGTAAAAAAAAAACGTGTCGAGTCCAAAGCTGAGGATCAGACCAAAACAGCACTATTTCAAGCAGATGTTATATCTTTAATCATTCAACTATTGAGGAGTTACGATAATGTAGCCCCAACACTATGAATCTTTAGGGATAAAAACAAGGTGAATAGGACTTAGTTGTCCTCCTCTAGGAATTTCTAACTTGGGAGTAATTCTGTCACTAGTAGCATTAACATGACTTTTAAAAATGGCCAAATTCAATCGAAAATATGGATAAGGGAATAGGAAATAACCATATAGATGATATACAATAGATTATGCAATAGGACCACCAACCTAACCATCTCCAGCATCTACCAAGAAATATTCTTGCCCCCATTTTCCTCACCAATTTAACAGGAGTATCTGTTAAGCCCTTTGTGACCCTTAAAAGGAGTAAGCCAACATTTTCATGAATAGCCTATTCATATGCCAGGACCTGGACCTCTGTATTCACTTTTACCATTTCTAATTATTTTTTACAAGTGATACCAAAGGGGTGAGGGAGTGAGAAAGAAAAAAAGCTTTAAAAATTGACTCCTTAAAAATCACATCGTTTCACTTTTCTCTTTCATTTAGTTTAAGTGCCTTGGCTATTGCCTTTATATTGTACTTATTTGTAATGATCAGTTAAATTGATGAATAGCAGAAATAGTAAATTTAATAGATCGTGCTTAATATTTTGCTCTTGAGCTAATGTTCTTCTAAATTAGTTAGGTTTAAATGATTATGTCTTCCTTTACAACTGCCTCAAATTCTAAAGTGCCTTGTACCTGGATTAAGGACATTTAAAGGAAATGTATCCGCAGGAAAGAGCTGAGTGTTAGAGTAATATCTTAATGCATTGTTATTGCTTTATTGATCGGAATCGATTCTTTTTCTTGTTCATTTTCATAGGTGCTCCCATCGTGAGAGCAATTGTGAAAACTGCAAAATTTCTCCTACTTACAGCTTTCTGTATTCACTTTCCATAAATTTTAATAGAAGCCTCAAATCTTGCTACAAAATGTTTTAGCGCAGGCATGAATTATTTTGGAGAGCTGGTTAATAATCCCTTTGGCTCGCCTGCATTCCTCTTAGGTTATTGAATTTATATGCTTATGGTTAAATATATATGTATATTTTCTGTGGCTATATATATAAGCTTTGGTTTATGTGACTAGGGATTCCCTGTTAAGAATAATTTAGCAAACAAGTCCTTTAAAAGATCACAATAATAATGATGGGTATTAAAGACACACACACATACATACACACAGACACACACACAGTGATCTTCAGGAAAGAGGGTATCTGATGCATAGAAGATCATTTCCAGGCATTATCCTCAGGTGAAAATGGACTAGCAAGAGTAGGAAAGTAGCGCTGTTTGGGCTGTGGGGAAAATTAACAATAGTATTTCCATAATCATTGTTCTCTCTTTGAATCCATGCTTTCTTCTGACTTTATGAAAAACACCAGGGCTTTATTCTTCTGTTGGCTCTGTATGTGGTTTGCAGAGGTGTCATTGTTCTTAGCCACATCCTGTTTTCCTTTAGATGGCCTCTTAGGTTCAGTGGGAGTGACCAGAGGGTCAACTTTGTTGTCTCTTGTGACGGAGCAAAACACTGTGCGGTTCAAGGACACCAGAAGCCTATTTAAAAATGCTCCTCAAACTGACACAAGAACACAAAATCAAACACTGCATGTTCTCACTCATAGGCGGGTGTTGAACAATGAGAACACATGGACACAGGGAGGGGAGCACTACACATTGGGGTCTTTAGTGGGGAAATAGGGGAGGGACAGTGGGGGTGGGGAGTTGGGGAGAGATAGCATGGGGAGAAATGCCAGATATAGGTGAAGGGGAGGAAGGCAACAAATCACACTGCCACGTGTGTACCTATGCAACAATATTGCATGTTCTTCACATGTACCCCAAAACCTAAAATGCAATAAAAAATTAAAAAAAAATGCTCCTTTTAGCTTGCAGTTTTGAAAATGAACTTTATTTCTCATTAACAGTAACTGCTGTAAAAACTCATGGTTGCTAGATATTTCCTGGTGGAGAGCATTTCTCAAATCTAGAAGAGGAAGAATTATTTGTGGTCAGAACTAGTCAGTTTTCTACTAAGTACAAATCAGTTTTCACTTTTCCCTTCTTTATGCATGGTCACCTATTCTAAAATATTTGGGGAAAAGGGAGAGTTTGCTTTATTCCTGCTGCGCTGTTAGCCTTTATCTCTGTGGCTCTGGACTCAGCTCCTGAAGAATTGCTGCAAACTACGGGAAGACCTTAAAAACTGTGTAAACATGGGGTGGGTCTCTTCACTCTTACGGCTTCATCCCTGCCTCCTATCATCTGGCCATAAAACTATGCTTAAAGTCACAACATAAATGATGATATTTAAAACTATACAACATGGGCTTATTCTCATATTGTTCCAGAACGAGAAGGCACAGTTAAAGCCTTTGCAATCTGTTGTCATCCTCTCCTGGGTGCATCTAAATCTTGCTGTGCTGCCTCAGGTCTCTGCCTTCCTTCCCTTCCTAAGGAAACCTCCACCCCAACACATAGTCTTGGTCTAGTCTTCATTCTTTCTTGGTCCTCCCACAGCACATTTCTCCAAATCTGGGTGAGCACTCAGTGAGGCTTTGCCTCACTGATATCCCGTAGAACAGGCCAAAGTCGGTATTGCACCCCAGCTGAAGACCAGGCCCCTTGAGCATCTATCAGTAAAAGTTTTTAGATAGGTCTTTAATTCTATTAAAGTCACTTTTGGATCAAACTCACATTTCTCCTGAAGACTAACATTAATATTTGAGTTTTTCTTTTTTTTTTTTTTTTTTTGAAATGGAGTTTCACTCTTGTTGCCCAGGCTGGAGTTCAATGATGCAATCTTGACTCACTGCAATCTCCACCTCCTGGGTTCAAGCGATTCTTGTGCCTCAGCCTCCAGAATAATTGGGATTACAGGCATGTGCTACTATGCCTGGCTAATTTTTGTATTTTTTAGTAGAGGCGGGGTTTCTCCGTGTTGGTCAGGATGGTCTCTAACTCCCGACCTCAGGTGATCCGCATGCCTCAGCCTCCCAAAGTGCTGGGACTATAGGCGTGAGCCACTGCACCCAGTGTTTATTTGAATTTTTAAATCTAATTTCATAAAGAGAAGATATATGTTTTTCTCACCCTATAATCTGGAAGTTATTGTAATATTATAACAATAATTTTTTTCTTTTCATCAATCCATCCCATTCCTCAAGTCTTCTGTGAACACCAAACATAAAACAAACTAAAGATTCCAAACACTTCTTAGTGGTTCCTCTTCTGGCTATACAAAAACACAGCTGAAGCTTTGAAATTATTTCCTTAGTTTCTGACTGGGTGGGTGAGGTTATATGTTTTCTTTTTTGCAGTTACATTTAAAAGAAGGGTTGCCTGTGAGTTTGGACAGTTTACATCAGATTAATTCCTGTTTGCCTCATAGTATATAGACAGTGTCAAGCTTGAAATGACAAGACCTGGGTGAAGATTCCACCTCAACTATTTACTTGCTATTTGATTTCACACAGTTTTCTCAAATCTTTAGAAATTTGGTTTCCTTTCCTATAAATTATGGCCAGTAATAGTGTTCATCTCTTGGTTATATTATAGTTAAATTAGAATTTAAGTGAGAACAGTTAGCACAACTCCCAAGACCTAATAAGGGCTTGATAATGTCGTGTTGTGAATCCATGTCTAGTTCTGCTGTATGATAATAGAATGTTATTACCAGCCTCACAAACAGCCAAACTTCAAATGAAATTACTTATGACTTGCAATATTGATAATACTTTCATTTTCTCCCTAATTTAGCAAAGTTGTCTTACATAAGAGCTTTTAGTTTTACATGCATTTAAAAAAATTAACAATACTAATGGATAGGTTGCTTATCAATTATAATTCATAGGCAGATATTAGGCTATGATCATTTCACTTGAATTTTTATGTAGGGACGATTCCAGACACACTTATTTTCATTTGCTATTTGTCATAATAGGAATGGTCTCCCTTCATTGCACAAATAACTGTGGCTATGTGGCTGAAAGATTGTTAAGTGCCTAATATGCATTATCTCATTTAATCCCCACATCAACTCCATGATGTTTAGAACATTAACAGGATTTTACAGATTAAGAATCTGACACTAAGAGAAATTAAATAGCTCACACAAAATCTCGCAGTTAGAAAGTAGGAGGGCTCTGTTTGAAGCCAGATCTGATATCAATGCCTGAACATTCAATAACTACATATCTTACGCAACCTTATAATTTCTTCTGATAATATTTTCTTTATATCACAGATAATTCTTTCTTACTGCTACCTATCCCACAGTTGACTCCCTGATGCAATGATGGTATTCTCAGATGGTAATCAGCTTTGCCTCTGTACTTTTCTGAAGGGTAATCTTTCCTAGTGCTTCCACTCTTGGCATCTAAATTTAGATAACATTTGTCACACAAGACTCTGCAGGATGAAATATTGCCTTTAATAATCCTTAAGTAAGTTCTTTGAATAAGAAGTACTGTAAAATAACAGGAAAAAAAATAGGCAAAAAATTGAGGATGGGTGGACTCATGTGATGATATAAAGTTTCAGCTTAAGCAAAATTTTTACAAACCACACTAAAATGGCAGCACAACAACAACCCACTAGGAGTTGGAAAAAACACAAGCCAAATGTAGTGGGAAATAATCTCTATCTCTTCCTTGATACTATTTAAAAAATCTTCCCCTAGTGTTTTTGTCCTTCTTTGTCATCTGTTGATTAAGTCATGTGACTTCACACCTATCCAAATGCCATGTTCTCTCCATACTTCTACAGAAGTAAGGCAAATCCTCTGTCTTTTTTTTTTTAAGCAGTTACTGAGATCTCAGCCTTTCAATATAGTTGCTTTATCAACTTTTTGCATATCTTAAATTATTTTTTATTTGCTTTTGCACACATGTACAGATATGTTTTCTTCCAATGCTTATTGCAGTTGCTTGCTACCTGAAAATAATGTCTTTTTCTCAGAAACTATAGGTTGGCTCTGGAAACCATCATAAAGTCCACTCTTACTTTTGCCTCAAAGAGACAGTTTTCTCTATTGTCCGTAGGGTTTTTACTTCTGTTTTCTATATTACAGTATCAGAAATTCCCTGTTTATGGAAGTCTGGCTTATGTTGGTTATTTTCTTTGACTTTGTCTCCACTGAGTGTACTGTATTATCACATAGAAATACCTAAGCCAGTCTGTATTGTAATTCTTTAAGATATAATGTAATTTAAATTCAAAAGATCCAACTAAACAAAACCGAACATGGATCCAATTGGAAACAGAATAGGCCTTTATAAACATGCAGGCAAATTCATGAAAATGTGATAGATTTGACTACATAAAAACTTAAATTTTATGTATAACATCAGTAACCACAAAATATTCATAAAATAATTAGGCAAACGAAAAACTGGCAAAAATATTTGCCACTTTGAATAGATGAGTTCTAACAAATTAAATGAGAAAAATACAAATGTGCTGTGGAGAAAGCAAAAAAACATAAAGTGGGAATGATTCAGAAAAGACTAAGTATATAAAAAGTGTTTAATGCTACTAGAAATCAGAGAAGTAAAAATATTTCATTTATCCAAATAGAGGTATGCAGAAATGTATATAGTCCCATATATATATATACATATATATGTATGTGTATATATATGTGTATATATATATGTGTGTATGTATATGTGTGTGTGTATATATATATATATATATATATATATATGTTGATTAAGTTCTGTGACTTCATACCTATCCAAATGCCATGTTCTTCTCTTCAGACTTCTAATATATATATTTGTGAGGACAGAGAGACATATGAGCACTCTCCCTGCTGGTGTGAATGACATTGGTACCACTTCTTTGGAAGTTGCACCACTTTGAAAATCAGTTTCTAAATCCCTAAGTATGTTTTTGCTGCCTGGTCCAGTAATTTGACTTTTAAAAACTATCTTAAGAAACTAATTTTCACAGTATAATAATTTAAACTGGGATCCATGCAAAGATCCACGTAGAAATTGTAAATTGCAGACTTGATTATAAGAGCCAAAGTTTGAAAATAATAATTCAGATGAATAGAAAAGATTTGTGAAAGAAGTTATATAGGTCCCTACCTAAAAAGAGAGTCTGCAGCAATTAAAAAACCATCCTTTAAACAATACTTAATAATATAGATTAATGTTTATTTTGACTTGCTAAGTGAAAAAGATGTTACAGAGTTCAATATGCAATGTGATGATAACTGGAAGAAATTATAATATATCTATAAATATTCCCAGAAAAGAAAGATAAAACATACTGCAAAATATTAATATCAACTAACCTTTGGTGGACACTGGGATTAAAATGATTTCTATTTTGTTATACTTTTTTTTTCATCAATGGCCATGTATCACTTGCAAAAAAATACACTTTAAAAATAAAAATGTAAAGACCATATATGCTACCAAAATGACTAAGATATAATGCAGTTTAGATGGAGTATTTTCTTTACTTGTTTTCCAGATATTTTTATTCACACTCCTAGACATTAATCTATTCTTTTGTTTTCAAGATGTGTTCATGAAACTGTATTTCTCACTCAGAACTCAGAGAAAAGATGAAAGGCAGTCATTACCTTTTCTTTTTAAACAGGCACTAACATCTATTTTTAATGGTTCTGTTTTAAATCCCTGCTGATAGAAACATTTATTTAACCTCTAACTCTGTTCTACTGAGACATTTTTGTTTACATCAGGCTAGACCTTGACCTTCCCAACCTCACACTCAGGGGAAACTTGTTGTTGTTGTTGCTTTTACAAAAGATTTGATTGAAACTGTTTTGGCTGATTCTTTTAGAGTTGGAAATAGCCAAGAGCTATTCTACTTTCGACTATTTGGGGAGACTTTATTTTTCCCTCCTCTGGCTTAAAAAGATTTTATTATGAAAGTGAGATTATACAGACAGTGAATAAGGAAGGAATATGTCAAAACCTTCATTCCCCCCAGAGCTTGAGTGGTAAAAATGATCTTTTGCTATTGGGTGTAACTTCTTAGTTCTCACCTGTTTTCTTGGAGGCATAGTGGCATGCAGGCAGAGCTTCAGATACGGTCTTCAAGGTCCAGCAGATAATTTGATAGGATGAGGCTTGGTGTCTAGTGTTAGGTAGCCAGCATCTGGCAGCCTTCCATAGAAACACCTCTAACTGCCTCTAGAGGAACTCGGTTGAGTTTACTCCATTTTGCAGAGAATGCCAGGAGTCTGCTCGTAAGTTTGCTACTTAGTCTATGGAAAGTGAGAATATTGTCACTATGGAAAGAGTTTTTAGCTGTGTACAAGGGATGCTGTAAGAAGGAAGAATGAATCCAAATCATTTCCATCCACCTCTCTAACTCCTTTCATCCTCCAGCCTCTGGGAAGATACTCTGAAGGTTACCACTCCATCTAGAGACCTCCCACGTATCATAGACCATCCCAGGGATACATGGGAATGACGGAGGCCACAGTAACCACCACATGACCCCAACTCTGCTCACTCCTGTGGTGTCTCCTGACCAATTATTACTGAGAATGTTTCCTATGTACTCAGGTGCAGTCCTATCAGTTACCACATGGTGCCCATGTAATTTTTCCTCTCTAGGCAATTACAGTTTCTTAAAGCATCCCTGTTGTTGTTGTTGTTGTTTTAAAGTGGAGTGTGGGACTTAGAAGCTAAGATCTAGTGTTTAGTGTGCTCGTTGTTACTGGAGATGCCATTGGTTCTAGGTGTGGGGCAGAGCTAGGAAATATATGTGTATATATGCACATATAAATATTTACACACATATTTATATCCCACACACATACCTCTTCAGTGATCTCTATATCTTTCTGTGTGTATATTTGTCACCAAACCATATATGTGTAGATGTGTGTGTGTATATATGTGTTTGTTTCTCCAATGTAACACCTCAGGCTTCTTTTCTTTTGCCTCTCCCTCAGGTGTTTCCAATCCAACACCTCAGGTGTTTCCAGTCTAACACCTTAGGCTTCTTTCTTTTCTTCCTCCTCTCCCTCAGGTGTTTCCAGTCCAACACCTCGGGCTTCTTTCTTTCTTTCTCCTATCCCTCAGATGTTTCCAGTCCAACACCTCGGGCTTCTTTCTTTTCTTTCTCCTCTACCTCAGGCGTTTCCAATCCAACACTTTGGGTATTTCCAATCCAAAACCTCAGGCTTCTTTCTTTTCCTTCTGCTCTGTTTGAAAAATCTTCTCTAGCAGTATGAAATTTAGCTCCCATTATCCTCAAGGTATTTATTTACTCAGTCACTTTGCTTTTTTATTAAATGTCGACCTTGCAACCACAATGGCCGTTGAAGAGCTGCCATTAAGCTGCGATCTCTGCTTCTCCCTGCTGCAGCCTGTATCCGTGACTGGCTTGCTGACCTGCACCTCAGAGAAAGGAAGGAAAGGGAAGAGAAAACAGAAACAGAAGGTACAGAAATTTTTAATAACTTTTTTCCTTACAGTATTTTTCACACTCTGTACCTGTCCTGAAGGTTTGACATCCCAATCCAAAGCACACTAACATTCATAAATATGAATTTTCTTGCATAATTTGTAAACTTATGATCACTTTGGATAGTTTTTTTTGAAAAAGCTTAATCCATATATGTACCCACACCATCTCCTGTAATATCTTAAACTTTTTGCCTTTTAAATCAAACATAATAGCTTTAACAACAGAAAAATACTTTGACATTAAAATATACAAAATATAATATGGTGCTAGAAAAACTTGACCTCACTTTCAAAGCTCTTCCACTGCCAGTGAAAGTTAAATGCCTGAAGATAGGCTTTTCTTAAGTTAACAATTCTGGGAAAGTGTGTGTGTGTGTGTGTGTGTGTTTGCTGTTTTTCTTCTTTGTGGATTTTCTACCCTCTACATGATTTGAAAACATCAATGCTGAGAAAGTAAGCTGTCAAGAAAAGGCTGTACATTGCTTTTTTTAAACTAGAATATGCTGACCCCTTCCTCTCTTTTATTGGGACAATTCGTATCCAAAGTTTTGGCTCACAAGGTACTTTAAATCTGTAGAAATTGCTAACAACACATTTTCTTGATTCCTGGGCATGGAACTTGACTGCATTTTCTAGCCTCCCTTGCCATTACACAAGGCAAAGGAATATGGCTGAAAGTGGTATACAGCAACAACCTCTGAGCAATGCTTCCTGTTCCCTGTCTTTGTTCATATGGTGGCCAGATGAGGGGCACTCAGTAGAGAACCCCAAAACCTAATGGTGGAGCCACTATGGGGAAAGAGCCTGGTTCCTAATTGGGGTCGAGTTCCCTCATTCCCTCCACCCCATTCCTACCAACCTGCACAGGACTGTGAAGTGTGCAAGTAACAGACATTGATCATTGAGTTTTGTTTGGTATTGTTTGTTATAAAACTTAACTTACTATGATTAACAGTGTTTCTGGATTTCTACTAGTAATAAATCACAATGTTCACTGATGGGTAGATTTCTAGAGTGGCAGGGTATAGCAAAACTTGGCTGGCTGGGCAAAATGTTTTTATTTCATTTCACTATGAAGCTTCCTTCAGCTTCAGTGAGTGATACCGTACTCACTGAATAAGATACTTTCTAAGGTTCTGAAGCTTTGTAACCAGAGTTCCAAGCAAGGTGCTCAGATATGCCCGACTTCAGTGGCTTGTCTGTAGATACATGACTTCAGGGAAAAACAGTCATGGTCCCTTCAGTGTGCCAGCATACTGATTCATGGAGCTATTTCATGTCTGGTCAAGTGTAAATACTAATGAATGTTACTATCACACCTCTTTGAGCGGTATAAGGGTTAATATTCTTTCCAGCATGACCTAGTTTACTAGCAAGAATGACTAAGTAATAGGAAGAACTAAACTCAATATCGCTATGGTATTTTCTTTCCTTGGAAGGAGTTTCTGGCCATGAAAGGTGAGCTCATTTGAATTTTCACTTCTGTCCATGAAATGAGGAGAATGACCGAGACTTCACCTCTTTGGGTGCACAGGTGGTCTGTGCTGCTCTGCCCATTCGGGATGCTCCACCCATTTGGGATGTCCCTAGTTGCTTTTTAATCCCTGGTCCCTTTACCTCTTGGAGTAGGCCCTGGGGCATTCTCTGTGGAGGGCGCTTGATGCTGGAAATTCCTTCTTTTGGTTGATCAAAGCTGGTGCAGCCTGACCCCACCCCAGGAAGTGGTGGCAGACACATCTGCTCAGCCTGGCTTCCTGCCAGCCAGGGATTTACTCTGGGGTGAGTGAGGAGAGGGACTTTCATGTCAGGAGGGGATTTATTGTTGGCTGATGGGGTGTGGCGAGTGTGAAGGGTGGGAACCACTTCAGCTTCTTGTCTGGATTGTCTGACTTTGTGTGAGGCAGAGTTTAATCTTTGCATATGGGTTCCAAGACTTTGGTGAAAAGTCAGGGCAAGGGCTGAATTGGTGCACTTTAATGATCAACTGAAATGCTTTTTTGGAAGTAAAGTATGAACTTGCAGAAAGCAAGATGATGAAAGTTGAAGATTTGCTGACTATACATCGTAAAATAGTGTTTAAAACCAAACAGCTGAAGATAACATTCTGACAGTCCTCACCTGTTAGCTAATCTAGCTCCACAGACCCAGGGGAAGAATGGAAACTGAGGCTGGGTCACTTGGTATTCTGAAATTCTGCCTTCCTCTGAGGGAAGTCATTGAACATTAGACCTCTTCCTATGTCAGTGTCTTCATGGTAACAATGGTAACAACACTAAAAGGATTCATCAAATTCTATAAAATATACCATATCTTGTGAAATTATTATATTTTAAGAGAGGCAGAAGATGACATTATATAATGCTGGTCCAGGAATGTTGAATGACTGGAGTAATAAGGTAGTCTGATAAATGATAGCAAGATATGGTCCTGAGCTCCATGCTGTATCAAGGATTCAGTATGTGGACAGAAAAGAAATGTCAAAGGATTTAATTGAATTTGATTCTAGAGTTTGAGAGAAAGCCAGTATTTTTGCAGTTTAGAAAATCCTTCATTTTCCTAGCTCTCATATTATCTTTTAAGGTTGCCAAGGGCAGGCATTTTATACAGGTCTGAACAATTGGCCCCCTCATAGATTTCATTAAGTAAATACTTGTAGTGTGGCTTTGATGCCAACTATTGGGCCACATGCTGAGGTATATACAAAAGAAATATAGGTCCCAGCTCTCCATAGAGCAGGAGTTCCCATTTGCAGCATACATCTAAGAATTCAGATAGGGCCAGTGCTCATCTGTAAATTAGAAAAGACATGCTCTTTTAGGCGGACACAGCCATGGCTGCACTGTTTGGTGAATGGCGTGTGAGCCGCATTTCAGCCTTCACTGGTTCCTTTATCCCTTGCGCTGGTGCGTCTTTGCATGCTTTGAATTCCATCATATCTTGAGAACCTGTGGGATATGTCTGCCAGGAACCTTAGTTGTGTAAGAGAACAAAAATCCTTCTGGCAAATAAATCATCCTAAGGAAAGAGAAATTAGAAGCAGAGAACATTAATCCAACACCAATACATCACAGTGAAATAGACTGGGAGATTCCAAAGACAGCATGGTGTCTGTCTCTAGACATTTTGTCACTCTGGGAGTAAAAAACTGAAAGAGCTGTTTCAACAAAACATTTTCTATGGAAGAACATGGAGGGATCAAGGGAGCACTTCTTGGGATCTTCCATATTAGAATAGAGGGCAGAAATAGGAAAGTGGGGAGAATGTGTTGGCTTTAGCACTGGGGTGGCCTCTGCAGGTTCAATCCAGTGGTCCACGAAGTTTCTGTACAGATCAGCAACAGAAGATGGAGGCTTTGAGATGGCCTCAGAGTGGCCGAGTGATAACTTTTCCAGCATTGGATCAGTGAGGGAGAGTAGAAAGTGTCAGCACCATAAATCATCATCTATACATTGTTTGAAGAATTCCAAAATTACCTGGGAGAGGGATGGGCTTAAGCACTAAAGTTCCTGAAACTGCAACTTAAGGAAGAGTTCTATGAATGTTGTTTGTTGCTGTATTGTGGCATTATGTTTACGTCAGTGCAGAGGTAAATAGGGAAACCAGAATAGCACATACACATATGGAAAATGTGAAATAATGATGCATACCACTTTAGGATAACTTTTCCTTAGCATAAGATGTGGAATTCAAGATGGTAGAGGATCACAAAATGCAGGTTATCTGCATGTATTCCATTGGAGTCAAATTTCACTTGTTGGAGATGACAGAGTGTACAAGATGGTAAGCAACTTACCAGAACTGGTAAGTGGGACTCCCTGGACAATGCGCTTAAATCTCTATTTTAATAAAGGACAGGTAGGGAGAAGAAAAGAGAACGGAGGAGTGGAGAGAAGCGAAGAGATCAGTTGGTCCATTATGAGTGGAAGGTATGTGAAGGGGAATGTACTCTAAATCGAAAACCAAGATTCCCAGGTTCTCTGCTTAGTTTTGCTCCAGCTAGCAAAGTGGGTGTGGGAAAATCAATGACCTTCTCTAAGCTTTGATTTTCTCATTTGTTAAATGAATAGATTGAACTGATGAACTTTTAGATTTCCTCCCTGAGTCTGATGTTCACACTTCTTTGTCTTTTAATACAGTCATTGTTTAAAAAAGAGAGTTTGCCTGCAAATCTTGTGAATGGTTTGTGGCTTATGCTAATAGGACAGGACTGTAACCAAATTACTGTATATCCCCAGCAAAGAGTTTGCTTTCTGACTGGGGCTTTTTGACCTGTGACTAGTTCAAGTCGAGGTTCTGTAAGTACACACTGAAGCCATGTTTCTGCACTGCTGAGTGTATATGTTTTGCCACCTTTCCCACCCCTTCTTTCTTTCCTCTCTAGTTTCCTACATGTCAGTTCCTATTTCCCTTTTGGTCACTGTATAAACTTGTAGGACTTCTCCTAACCCTATCAGATTGGCCAGGCATTTAGTCTGTGTTTTTGCACATCCTGCCAAAATAAGCTTGGTCATTTACCTCTGTTTATTTTCCCTTTCCAGACATCAGGTATTGTCTGCATTCCAGCGCCCACACAAAAGTAATATCTCTCCAATTAAAGCTGCAGTGTCTCTGATTGTTGCTAAGGTTGGTGGACTTGGAATCCGACCAACCAGAGGCATTTATTAAACAGCAGCCAGTGACATTTGGTTTCTTCAAGAGTTTTTAAATTCTCTGCAACAGCAATTCAAATAACATTTTCAATAAACAATCTTAAGAGAGAGGAGAGGAGAAGAAAGGGGAGGAGGGCAGAGGAAAGGGAAGATAAGAGGAGAAGAAAGGAGGGAAATGGAGAGGAGCTGGAGGAATGAGGAGAATTAAACTGTAAGAGAAGAAACCCAGAGAAAAACTGACAACTTCCCACATTTCTTTCAAGCAAAATTATTAGAATTTTTTCTTTATAGGTTATTGATATTCTAGTTTATTATCATATTGCAATTTCAACATTTAAAAAAATCAATTTTAGGTTGATTCTGGTATCTGATGTTTTGGCTGTAGTTCACAAAATATCAGCTCTGCCTGACCTAAGAACATTTAGGTTCTTTGTCAGGATGATCTTTTGGAAGCAACATTCCAGAAACTTACCTCCTTCCAGAATCTTCATTTATTTCTAGACCTCCATATACCTTTGTAGTTTCAAGTCAGGCTGATTTTTTGGTCTATTTTCAATGCTTTTCCACAGAAGTAGCCCTTGCATACAGCTGCATCAGTATTTAAAAAACACTAATATTCCTATAGCTAGAATTTTACCTATTCCTTATTGAAAAGAGGTTAAATACTGAGAATATACACATTTTTTTTTCTTTTTTTCTTTTTTTTCAACTTTTAGGTTCAGGAAGTACAGGTGCAGGTCAGTTATATGAGTAAACTGTATCGCTGCCGTTTGGTATACAAATGATTTCATCGCCGAGGTAGTGAGCATAGTACACAGTAGGGAATTTTTTGACTCTTACCCTCAGGCCTCAAGTAGGCCCCACTGTCTGTTTTTCCACTGTAGCTCTCACTTATAAGTGAGAATATGCAGTATTTGATTTTCTGTTCCAATATTGATTTGCTTAGGTTATTGGCCTCCAGCTGCATCCATATTGTTGCAAAGGACATAATTTTGTTCTCTTTTGTGGCTGTGTAGTAGTACATGGTATATATGTACCACATTTTCTTTATTAAATCCACTATTGATGGATACCTAGGTTGATTCCGTGTCTTTGCTATTGTGAATAGTGCTGCCATGAACATATATGTGCATGTGTTTTTATGGTAGAATGATATTTTCCTTTGGGTAGATAATCAGTAATGCGATTACCAGGTCAAATGGTAGTTCTGTTTTAAGTTCCTTAAGAAATCTCCAGACTGCCTTCCACAGGGCCAAACTACTTTGCATTCCCACCAGCAGCATATAAGCATTCCCTTTTCTCTGCGACCTCATCAACATGTTATTTTCTGATTTTGTAATAGTAGCCATTCTGACTGGTGTGAGATGATATTTCATTGTGGTTTTGATTTACATTTCTCTAATGATGAGAGATGTTGAGCATTTTTTCGTATGCTTCTTGGCCACATGCACATTAAGAAGTGTCTGTTCATGTCCTTTGCTCATTTTTTAAAATGAGGTTGTTTGTTATTTGCTTGTTGATTCATTTAAGTTCCTCATAGATCCTGAATATGAGACATCTGTCAGGTGCATAGTTTGCAAATGTTTTCTCTCACCCTTAGGTTGTCTTTTTACTGTTGATAGTTTATTTTGTTGCACAGAAACTTTTTAAATTATTAAAGGGCTTGTGCATTTTGTTTTGTTGCAATCACTTTGGAGACTTCATCATTGAATCTTTGCCAAAGCCTATGTCCAGAATAGTATGTCCTAGGTTTTTTTTTTTCGTTGTTGTTGTTGTTGTTTTACAGTTTTTATAGTTTTATGTCCTATATTTACATTTACATCTTTAATGCATTTTGGGTTAATTTTTGTATATGGCAAAAGGTGGAGGTCCAGTTTAAATCTTCCGCGTATGGCTAGCCAGTTATCTCAGTACCATTTACTGAATAGGGAGTCCTTTTCCTATTGCTTGTTATTGTCTACTTTGTTGAAGATTCCCAGGGACAGCAAAGGTCCCCATGCATGTGGACTCTGATGGGGCAGTGGTGGGTCCTCTTGCATGTGCTTACTCACAAGATGGCAGAGTGAGGTTTAGGTGGGTACATTGCTGGTGGGGGTCTGTCTGCAAAACCACTCCAATGGTTAGATGGGCTCTGCTGGTAAAAGAGCAGTGATGGTGGCTGCTGTCAAGCTGAGGCTGCACTGTAAGGGGATGCAAACAGACAGGAACCCTGGGATAGCATGGTGAGTGCTCAGATCAGACATGTCCTTCTCACGGTAAGGTAGCCCTGCTTTGTCCATGTCTGGCAGTTAACAAAGGCTAGAGCCCCTTAGAGGAGTATGGCAAGCCTTTGGGTATGGGCTCCCATGGCTGTGCTGCACTGCAGTCATTCCCATGCCAAACCCTCTAGGTTCCATGCAGACTGGAATTCTGTCTCTGCCAACTCTGTCGACAGTTCTCCCTGCCATCTCAGATGCCAGTGGGGGTCATGGGGTCTTCTGCAGCTAGAACCCCAGAGGTCCAGGACAAGAGTGGGCCACTCCATGCCTATTTTACTCATCCCTTCCCTAGGAGCTGCTTAGGGCCGAGAAGGAGTCCTGGTGCTCAGCAACCCTAGGCAGGGTTTCCAGCCTCTTCACCTTTTAGCCTGGGGTCTGCATCTTCTCTCCATCCACTCTCAGTACCTTCATTCCAAAGATCTTTCAGAGTATGCCAGTCTACTTGATGGCCTTGTCTCGCTCAGTGGGAGAAGCTCTTCCTGGCTACTTCTGGTTGGCCATCTTGGCTCTCCCCACTTCATATCCTTCTGAAATTAGATGTTTTTCAGTTGCCTATAAACTACCTACCTCAAATATTTTGCAAATACTCTCATGTTCTGTGCTGGGAATGAGGTGAGCCCTATTATTCTTACTTGAGAGTTGTTATGGAGAAAATGAAGAAGGATTATGTGGCTTGAATATCAATTGACCAATATCTATACTGATGACAGAAGGAGAAAAAATATGATTAAATGAAGTCAAAATAACTTTTGTCTTAGATATTGAAAATAATAGCAGGAGATAGTGAAATACTGTGTCTAGTTGAAAAGTGTTGAATTTGCTTTCACATACATCTTTCATGTAATGATAATAAGAGATACATATAAAACTGTTTGGAATGATTTAATAAGGATTTAGATCTGGGTAAGCCTAGAGGGAGAAATTTAATCAAGTTGACTTTCTAGTGTATATAAATATAAGTGATATTGTCCAGAAGCAAGTGGATGCTGCTCATGGTTTTCTGTTTTTATGGAAAGTTATTAAAGAGAGAAAAACATAAGAAACAAAAATTTTAATTACCTACTATATGCCAGTCTTGTGTTTGCAATTCCCTTATTTATCCTTACACAAACCTCCCTAGGGGAGTTACCATTATCCTCATTTTACACATGAGGATACCAGCTGGGAACCATAAAGTAGCTGGTCCAAAATCACATAGATAGAAAATGGCACAGGCAAAATTTTAACTGAGATCAGTCTGACTTCAGGACTGTGTTCTGTCTATCTGATAGCCTGTCATAATTTTTGTATTTAATCATTCACTTTCTTCTTGTTTTGGAGAAATTATACAGGATTTGATCACCATTTACTGTGTAATTCCATACAATATGGTATTTACCACTCTAAAGTCATTTTAGTATTGGGCAGTTCACCAGACAGTATCAAAGATGGCATCTCTATTCTGCATGTTGACACGTTATTTAGAATGATGTTCTTTTTCGTTAGGATAAGACATGCTTAATGGCTCATTTCCTTCCTATTGAGTTATAACCACCTCAGTGTTCCTGCTCAGCTCTCCTGTGAATGTGACAGCCAAATACTGAAATGTTTTCTCTGGAGGGCCAATGGGCTATTCTGTTCTGGATCTACAGTGTATTGTTAGCTACTGTTCAAGTCTGATTATTGCCAAATATATTTTTGGAAACATTCCCTAAATATGATAGAGTCTTTACTAACTTATTAACATCTGAGGAGTTGGGAAATTCTGAAAGCTGTATTAATGCTGAATCAATTGAAAATATAAAATAGGCTATACTGTGTCCTACTTTGGGAGAGGGGACAGTGGTTACAGCAAACCCACAAAGATAGAGAATTAAACTTCGGAAGAATGGTTTCAATCACTGTTGAAAACAGTGTACCCCTGATAGAGATGCTATATGAAAATATGGAGCAATGGATTTTCTGGTAGCTGTGAAAAAGTTAAGGCAAGGCACCAGTCAGTAGATCTCCAGTTCCTTGGGTGCTCTTCAGGAAAGGTATTTCTTATTGCAGTCTCAAAATCAAAAGACAGAAACAGAAGAAACACTACAATTAATATTATCACTATAAAATTCCATCAAGTATCCATTTAAAAGGGTAAAATTTCTTGCAACAACCAGGTTTCTGAGCCAAGGATGATTGAAGTCTTACATATTTTTTAAACACACGTAACTCTTTTACATTTTAGAGAAACTTTGGACAAAAAATTGGTAGATATACAAATGAAATATTGATTCTAATCCCTGGTGAGTAATTGGGTTAACCCTATTGGTAGAATAGGATTGAGATAATTAATAGGTGGATGTGCCAAAATGAGTAAATGAATCCATTATAATACATTATGTCACAATCCTATCTTTGCTACCATCACTTTAAAATAAAAATAACATTTAACAAGTTCTGTGCCACGAAGTTGAAAATAGAATGTTAAAGATTGTCATTATTTCTTCTTTGGGAAGGCTTGTGACTGATAAGATAACTATTGCCTAAACTATTTTAGTATGTAGAATTGGCACAGATAAATTCTCTGCTGTATGTACTAATTACTGTAATTTGATCATTATAATGATTATAATTTCATATTCACTTTATATGAGATATTCTTTTAACACTGCCTGTCACATCAGAGTAAATTTGCTTGTAAGATGTTTTTGGGGGGAGAAACTATTATATCTTATCAACAATGCCTTTAGTAGCTTAATTATGATATGCCTTCAGGATTTTTGTAACACCTGTTATAAAGCCTGTTTCATGAATGAGAGTGTTATATTTCTAAGAGCTGTATCAAGATACTATTTTAAATGAATTGCTAGTTGCATTTCTAATATTTACATGAGAACAATTATTAAAAACAACATAAAATTTCATCAAGGGGATACTTATTAAGTTAATAATGGTCTATCAATATAATAGAATACTACATATTTACAAAAAGTCTGAGAAAAAGTCTATGTACCGAGTCAGGAAGATTTACATGGTGTATTATGGGATCAAAAGAGCAAAGTGCAAAACAGTGTACATAAAATATATTTTTGATACAAAATAGGGGATACAGAAAAATTGATCTGTGTATTCTCTTTTTTCATAAAAAACGACTCTGGTAGGATAAATAAGAAAATAGTAAGAATGGTTTCCTGAGAGTGAGTAGAAGGATATATGTGGTAGCTGAGTGAATAGAAGATGGAGTTAAAGAGAAGCTCCCACTGTACACTTCTCCTTAAGTCATTGTTAATGCTCCTGGTGCCATGAGAAGTTTTTGATAGTCATAATCACTGGACTGATCTTTCTTTTATTCCTTTTGGATTTCGTGTCATACATATAAAAGTCTTTGGCTTTTGTCATTTTATCACTTGCATAATTTTTATGATTATTTTACTCGTTTTTAGTTTATGATGCATATTATGAGAAATGATGGTTATCCTGTCCCAACACTGGTTATTTAACACATTCCATTGACCTATTCCTTAGAGACACTGTTTTGGCCACATGTTAAATTCTCTGTATTTGAACTGTTTATTCCATTACATTGATTTGTCTGTGTATGTGCCATTGTTTTTTTTGCTTATTTGTGTGTTTGTTTTTGAGACAGCGTCTCGCTCTGTTGTCCATGCTACAGTGCAGTAGCACAAGCACAGCTCACTGCAGCCTTGAACTGAGTTCAAGTGATCCTCCTACAGCATAATAAAGTGCTGAGGTTATAACCATATGTCACTGCACCTGGCCTCGTGTTTTAATTACTAAGACTTTAGGCTTTAAAATTGATATACCTATAGGTCTAATTTGCCCTCATTGTTCTTCTCTTTCAGAGGTTTCTTGGCTTTTAAAATGTTTCTGTAAAGGTAAACTTTTTATATAATCATATAGTCTAGTTTAAACATGTTGGTCTTTTAATTGAGAATGTCCTAAATTTATCAATTTACCCTTATGATATTGAATATTTCTGTCCCCAAACCTCATATGTCTTTCAGCTTACTCGAGTGTCTCTTTGGCATTTCAGTCATGTAGCACAGTTTCCCCCACATGGGACTAGAACATTTCTTATTAAATTCATTTCTAGGCATTTTAAACTGTTTGCTGCTTTTAAAAATGGACTTATCATTCACACATTCAAACTGGTTGTTGCTTATGTATATGACAACAATTAGTTTTTGATTCTTTATTTTGTACCTCTCTACCTTTCTAGATTTTCTTATTGTTTGTAATAGTTTTCCAGTTGGCTCTCTGGGATTTTCAGCTATATTATCATATTACCTGAAATTGTGGTAATCCTTTCCCTCCTTTTAATTTTTCAGGTCCTAATTTCTTTTTCTTATATAATTGCAATGGTGAGTTTAACAAGTTCCTTTAAAAGATTCTGCAAAGACTAGCCAATGGAGTGAAGGTTAGAGCAACAGGGTCTAGGTAAAATAACCCATTAATATATATGTACTATTTAAAATAATTGTTTTGGCTGTATCAACATGACCTGCTAGCTAGAGATTTTTGAGTCAATATTTCTAAAAAATGAAAATTTATTTCACCAGATTTTAGAATCAAATTGGAGCTTTCCTTGCAGGCCAGGTTACAAACGGTCATAATTCAACTGAAGTAATTTAAAGGAAGATACACAGACAAACTGGAGATTTTAGCAATTAACCAGTTAATTCCTCTTTTCCACAGACTACGTTTACTGAAAATGACTGATGCAAAATCGCCATCCCCAACCCTTCAAAAATTTAAAATTCAATTATTATATTTGAACTGGTGAGTTTAAGAATGATTTTCCTGATCAATGGCAGCAAGATTGCCTGGTATGTTTTATGATGATATCTATATTTAGCCAATTTGGGACTGAGTTTGATTCCAGTATGAAGCAAAAACTGTTGATTAACTAAATAAAATGAATGTCAACTAAGCTAACTGTTGCTAAGTTCAGGAATTCTTTACTCAAAAAGAAATAGATTAGCGAATACTTCTGAAAATCCAGTCTTACCAATTGTAAGACTGGTTTTCTACATTTAAAATTTACAAATGTTCTTACTGGCACAATCTTTAGCATACTTGATCATTGAGGAAGTTTATTATGGAAAGAAAGGCATAGTCATGATAATAAAGGAAATGCCATAGCACTACCAAAGTTAAACATAGTACAGTGTCCTCTCAGGCTCTAGGGCCATGAAGGCCCTACTCTAGTTTGAGAAACACTTAACTTGCAAAATGGTTGATTTTCCTTAAACACCTTGAAACTGACATCTGGACAAAAATAAAGATCAGTAAACCTGCCAGGAAACAAGAAAGCAAGTTCGAAAGAAAGCTTCCCAGTTGTGAGTTTTAGCAAGCTAGTTCAGTCCACTGTCTTTGTAGCTTGAGAAAAGAGATGCTGGCAGCTTGGCAACCTACTTTAAGCTCCCCTACTTAGCCAAATTCTCACTAACTTGCAAATCTACAGGAAACCAGCAGGACAAAACAGCTATTCAATCATGAAAATCCACCATTGTAGCTTACTAGGATGAGTGCTTCTTACTCATGATGTCTACCCATTTGGTAACACCAAGGTCATCTCTCAATTTCAGAGCATGTACATTTTGATCTCCTATTTAACTAGACTTCCAATGATGAATAGAGGGTGATTTCTACCAGGTGAAAATTTTATTTATCTATCCTAGACTGTGGGTAAAAAAATCCTGAATGAAAGCCAAAAGATACATGAACTAGATTATATATACTCAGAAGAATTTGTAAATCAAGTGACTGCTGATTTGTAAGGAGGTTCTGTTGAGATGTGTGTGTGTGTATATGTATACATATGTGTGTGTGTTTTATTTAATTTGTCTATAGCAATGCTGTGCAATGCCAGATTTTATAAAGCATCAAATATATATAGTCATTACCTATTGACAAGACTAAATATTGGCTTGGAGGCATTGGCTAAACTTTACCATAGTTCTTTTCATAATTAGATTTTTTTAAACCTAGCCCCACATGCTGCTACTTTTAGCATGATGCGGGAGGGTGGAGTTAAGTTATGCTATATGCTTTTCAATTAAACCATAACTTTCACATGTGCATTTCGTTGTGCTTACCAACATTAAATAAATGGATAACACCTGAATAAATTTAGTGTCCCAGAATTCACTCATTCTGGGAACTAACTTACCAGTGAGAGGTTTTTCATTTTAGTTCAGTTGAGAGTTTTACTGAGTAGCAGTAGTTCTTTAAGCATAACCTCTAAAAACAGGTAATAGTAAAATACATACTAGTATTTATGACTGACCGATTTCTCAACCCATTTAAATCTGGAAAGATATATAATAAATTTGAGTCTAGTTTATACATTTAGGCTATTCATATATACAGTAAAGCTCTTTCATAAAGCTTCTTATCAGGGGAAATGTCATAGGAAATGGAAAATTATGGGCATAGAGATAGTACATAAGATTTTCAGTGTTGTATTTTACATTAATATCTTCTTATTTGTGCTAAAAGACATAACAGTGCACATGTGTTTAAAGTGGTCCAAGAGACATATATTGTGAGCACTTCTTGGAATGTAAGAACCCTGTGGTCTCTCTTTACTGTTGATGATATTTTCCTTGCTAAAGCTGATCAATAATGACAATCAATCTGAAGTTTCTTGTTTTTGAAAGTTTTAACACCTGATTTTGGTTAGGTATCTGTTGTGGGGTCTTATGCACAGAGGTGTTTAGTGAATATTGGCTAATAATGATCACTACCTGCTGAATAAAATTAAATATGCACAATATAGAGGCTGATAAATTTGATGAAGAAACTAAATATGTCTGTGAAAGATCTAGATCTTGCAAACTGTAGTCTGTGTGAATGACTTGTCTTCTGGGGTGCTGATTAAAAATGAAATTCCTGGCCTATACCTAAGACTGTGATTTTTAAGTGTGAGACTGGGAACCTTAATTTTAACAACTCCTTTGGCAAATACTTCTGAACTGAAATGTTCAATAACTATTAATCCTTAGCTCTTGGATTCTTAAAATAATATTTCAAATTATATAGATATTCATTTTTCATTTGTATCACTAGAGAAGAAGCCCACAAAAAAGATGATTTTCAATATTAGATTCTAGATTCTTTACTCAAGTGGTCAAAATGATTCCAGCCTGGTACCTCTGAATTATTAGACGGTATCTGTAAGAATTCTTAAAAATATAGCAGGACACAGAAATAGTTCCAATGGGAAATATCTGGCTTTTAAGGAAGATCTGGAGTTTTTGATTATTTGGAAAAAACTTACCAGTAGGTTTAGTGATGAGTGAACATAAAAAGTTTTTGAGTCAGTTCACCAATACAGAGTTCCAGAAGAAAAAGACAACAGCATTGAGTGAACATTTTTACTTCTCTACCATAAACAGCAAGAGAATACATGGCAAGTGTAGCTGGAGAAGTGGCAGAATTAAGTGCAACATAAATCACATCATAGTGCTATTTCTCAAATATGAGAAGCAAACGCAAGACCCCAATAAGAAGGTCTTGGATGGAAGAAAAACTCCTATCATAAAGGGAGGCCATTTGATTGTACCTGCAATTTACTTCACTTTTAGAAGGAATTGAGGCACTGCATGCATCCGGGGGAGAAAGCAAGGCTTATGAAAAATGGTTACAAGAAATCTGGATATTTTGTCTGATAATGAATTTTGACCTAAGTGTGGAAAAGATGAAGTAGGAGTGAGGGATGAGAACACAGGCAGGGGATGGGAGTGGTCATGTCAGATCCAAACTGATAGCTATGCTTAAATACTTAAAGGGTTATCATAAGAAGAGTGGTCAACTGTATGTGTGGTTTCAGTATAAAACATGAAGACCAAAGGGTGGAAGTACTGGGGAAATTGAATATGAAGAAACTTTCTTAAATCAATAAAATATATCCCACAAACAAAAAATAAGATACAAAAGAGTAAAAGAATAAAGAAACAAACAAAAAAGATAAAGTTATCCTACAAAGGACTAGGATGACTGTGAATTAGTGAGTTTCCTATCTTGGAAGTATTCAGGTATATCTGGGATGCCTGTTGGACAGTGCTTCTTAAACTTCACCGTGAGTATGGATCGTGTGATGATCATGTTAAAATGCAGATTCAGGCTCAGGAGGTCTGAGGTGATACCTGAGATTCTGCATTTCCAACAAAGCTCTCAGGTTTGGCTGAATCTCAAAGGAAATGAAATCTGTAATAACGCCGTTATACAAATAATAATAACATTGAAGCAACCTGGTAGTGAATTTCTAGAGACCTAGTTTTGAGCCCCGCCTCTACTTAGCCATGTAAATTAACAGACTTCTCCCAACTGTGACAGTCTCTCAATGGAGGAGAACATAGACTCCTTTTTATAGCTGACCTCTTTGACTTTGAACTGATAGCTTCAATTTTTTATTCTGATAATACATGTATACATATGCCCTAGTGGTAACATTTTAAAATTTGCTGCTTCCAATTTCTTTGGATTGGGTAAAATAGACTCAAGCACATAAGAATTACATGTAAAGTATGAGTAAATAGACTCTGAGCAAGAGTACAAAGATTCCTAATAAGTCAGGAGTATAAATGTAATAACATTATTTTTGCTCTTCAAGGGCCTTTTAAATGTACTTTTAAGGTTGTTTGTTGTTGCAGAGGGAGGGTGGAGCCTGTTGGAATTGCTAGAAATCTGATTTTTGATAAGTGGGATATTTCTTTACCTATCATCCTGATGATAATAACAGTAACTGTTTCTATTAGGCTTGGTTCTCCTTTTTTTCTTTTCTGTCTTAAAATTCATTAACCTGAACTACTAACAGAATGGGGAGGTACCAGGATAGGAGTAGGCAAAATGGAGTAGATACCAAAAAAAGTTAGATGTCAAAGTAAAATATTACTTAGATAAATTCATGTTTCAATTGAAGGTGTTGAAACTCTGAGGCTAACAGATATTATTACTTTAGAGGGCTAATTAGAAGGAAGACTCAGAGATAGGTCTCTAGAAATTTCTTCCCATGCTCCTTTAATGTTGCTACTATTTATATAATGGCATCATTGCAAGTTACTTTTCTTTTTGGAATGGCAGTGCAATAAGAACCTGTATTTTATTCTTACTACTTTACATCTTTAGGTCACACTAATAGTCTAATTTTAGGTGTCAAAACAAAAAAGACAAATTCTATGTCTTATATTGCATAGAAAACATGAATGTAGGCCAGATGTGGTGGCTCATGCCTGTAATCGCAGCATTTTGGGAGATTGAGGTGGGCAGATCACCTGAGGTCAGGAGTTCAAGACCAGCCTGAACAATGTGTTAAACCCTGTCTCTACTAAAAATACAAAAAATTAGCTGGGCGTGGTGATGCATGCCTGTAATGCTATCTACTCTGGAGGCTGAGACAGGAGAATTATTTGAACCAGAAAGGTGGAGGTTGCACTGAGCTGAGATAGTGCCATTACACTCCAGCCTAGGTGACAAGAGTGAAACTTCACCTCAAAAAAAAAAAAGAAAAAAAAATGAATATTTCTACTCACTTTTTTCATTAGCTTTTAAATCTAAAATGATATTTGATGATAGTCGATCAAACTTTTTGTTTGTGGATAAGCTGTTGTAAACACATTTTATTAGCCTTGCTATATTTTAGTAAATTTCAAACTAATTTTCTGACAATGATCCTGACTTCTCAAGATTGGATTGAATTCCATTAATCACTGTACATAAGAAGACAAGGTATTTAAAAAAAAAAGCCAGGATATGGAAAGTGCTTGCTAGAAGAATTTTTATTAAAAACAGCAACATACACACAAACAAAGAGTAAGCACTTTTGTTTGAGGTATCTGGAAAGATGCATATATATCCAACTTTTATTCTAAAATTTTAGATAATGAGACATCACTACATTGTCTCTTTGAAATTCTTTGGTCATTCTTAATCAAGATAATTTTTGGCACTTCTCTTATATCTGTATGTTTTCTTTTTGTATCCAGTGTGTTGGGCAGTGTGGGGACCCACAGTGTAAAGCATAGGTCTAGACAGTTAATAATTTAGTTAATAATTTAGGAATAGACAAGTCAGATTAAGAAGGAGTGGTTTAGAGCATGGGCTTTGGAGGATGTCAGATAAGGGTCACAAATCCATGCTTACTATATGTGTGATCTTAGGCAAGTTGTTTAATATCTCTGTTACTCAGAGTCCTCATGTATAAAATGGGAATCATAATGCCAAATTCCAGAAATGTTAAAAGAAATAAATAAAATATGTATGCCAAGCACTTAAACTTAGAGCCTAACATAGGTGCTAGATAAATATTCTCGAACTTCTGTTGCTACATCTGTAAAATGGGAAAAAATGTTGCTCAATCTCATAGAGTTGTTAAAAATAAATGAAACCATGTACATATTGCATACATATACATCGGGCAAAATGTACCTCTGGAATCTAGTAAAACCCTAATAAACTATACTCTTTGGCAGTATTTTTTTTTTAACATTTAGAAAACAAATGCCAAGGTTCACAGTATAATATGAGTTCAGAGAAAGGACAGACCATTGTGGGTGGGAGTCAAAAGGGAAGGCTTCCTCTAGAAGGTGCAATTCTGAATTACAGTTATACAACTCTGCAGGGGCCCCTTTACATACCCTCATAACCCATTGTTACCAGATGCCTTGTAGAAAATGGAAACCAAGGTGCCAGGAAATAGTTTCTCTCAGAATCCCAAGGAGTTACACATATGTAGGAAAGGGCTGGTGTTAGCTCCACCAATGGCCTCTGTATTCCCTTGGCAAAGGGCAGTGAAGCATAAAAGATTACTTTGCTTTTGTAAACACTACCCCTGCAAAGGCATTCTTTTATTTTCTCAGCATTCATCTGCGTCAATTATGTAGTTCATACTTGGTTCCTTGGTGGCGATGGTGGTTTTATCTTGGATTTCTTCTTTTCTCAAATAGCAAATAGCTTTATATTTTCTTCTGATGATATAAATAACACAAGCTCATGATAATTAAATCAATCAATAGAGAAAATTTGAGGAGAAGGTAAAGATCTTAGAAAATTTCCCCTTGAATCAAGATTTCTAAAAAAGAAGCAAGAGAGGCCCTAGCTTAATGCAGAAAACAATGATAATTAACTTTGATCCCTAGAGCAGCCAATATAATCTTAGCTACAACTCTGGTTGTGTCATTCTCATATTTAAACTTTTTTTTTTTTTTTCCCACCAGGACAGCCTTAATCTTGAGCACAGCATATGAAGCCTGTTTGTGATCTGATTCTTGTACAACTTGTCACTTCCCACCATTCTCCCTCTACCATCAATTCTATGTTCTGGCCACAGAGAAGTACTTTAAATTCTCTAAGAGTTCCTATTTTACATTTAAAGCCTTTTTCACTTTTGAATTTTACGCAGTGGAGAACTAAGCTAACAAGAGGCCCCTCTTACTGAAAACACATAGAAATGCTAGATAAAATACAGCTAAAACATTGTTAATAAATGCTTTGCTTTAAAAATACAAAACAAAACAAAAACCTGTAAAACCTGCATAAGAAGGAATAAAAACCACCAGGAAGGAAGAGCATAAATAGTTAAAGAAAAAAAAACACCGTTGTTTTCCAAATTCCACACCCCCCCCCCATGGCCTGCAAAAAAAAAAGAACACACTGAAAGGAGGGAGTAACATATCAGTTTAGATTCATCTGAAGAGAGAAATTGACTTCTGGAAGAGCTGAGGAGTCACCCACATTAACTTGAAGGTATAAGGAGTTAAAATGAAAGAAATGTTAAATGGTTAAAAGACAGCAATAGAATGATTAGTTTGAATATTTATATTTAAAATGATTTAAAGAGGGAATAGAAAGAAGGGAAAAAAACAACATTCAAGGTGCTAAACATGAAGATTTATGGAACAGATGAAAGACATGAATCCTAAAATTCAAGGACAAAATTCCTACAGATTTTCAGTTCCAGCCATGAAGTATTACCCTAACTTTTTTATCAAAAATTATTATAAAAACTACAAACATGCATAGAACAAAGGTCTGAAGGCATTGGTGAACAACAAACAGAGGTGTGACGTAAAAGCCTATGATCCTTAAGAGAATGGGCACATACCTCCAATTCCCCTCACCATCTTTGAAGGGCATTTATCAAACAAAGGCACAGGGAAAGAGTTTGAATCAAAATTGGCAATATTCCTGGACTGAAAAGACAGAGGTTAGAATCTGAAGCTGACAAAATAGAAGGGACCTTAGGGGAAAAATTTTAGAGAGTAGGGAGCCACAGAAACAAAGTTTAAACATCTACATTCAAAGTCCCTCAAGGAGTGGGTCAACTTTTTAGCTGAATATGTACATGTTAAAAATCCAAGGAAAACATGGAATGCTTCAAAGTTGAACAGATTTTAGCATATACATGTGTTAAGAAGACAGGGATTAAAACTCAAATCCAGCCATGATGGTGGGATTTTGGAAAATAGCCTTGGCTCTTCTTAGATGAGACCCAATGCAAGTGCCACAGCCTTAAAAGTAAGGTCATACTTTAGGATTAAGAGTTACATCCTAAGAATAAGATAAAATGAGAAGAGACCAATTGGAACAAATTCTTGATAAAATTAATATATTCAATAAGTACCCTGTTTTCCTGTCATAAAAAAGTTAATTCTTTTTGGTGGAAGGTGTCCTCAGTAAAACCCTCTACATCTCTTCATTTACAATATTCAGCAACTGAACAAAAATGTAAATATATGCTAAGAACAGGATTAAGTGAATGAAGATGAAGAGAAGCAATAGGTTCAAAGGCAGAGCCAAAGGTGATACATTATTGAAGTTTATCGGAGAGACTTTAAAACAATTGCAATTAGTATTTTTGAGAAAATAGGAAAGCTGAAAAATAGAACACATAAAAAATTCTCTATGTTTTTGTATGTTTTGCTTAAATTGCTATTTGGAGTATTTAAAAATGTAAAAAGACAGTCTGGAATTGAAAAATACTGTCTCCTATATTTAGAACTCATTGGCAAATAGGTAAGTTCCCTTGTCCCCCTTGCAGGGCCTGACACTGGGAAGTGGCTTGCTTCTTCAGTGCCCAGCCACTCAAACCTCTAGGGGGGCATACAGATGGGCAAGTTGTGGGGTTCTGATCCCACAGCAGCATCTAGGGGTGAATGTTTACAGCTCCTGAAGCCCCAGTGGATGTGTGCTACCATGTACTCTTTTAGTTTTGCCATCTGTAGGCAGCTTGTGTTAACTAGATTGATTAGACTCCTGCCTTATCTCAAGGACAGAGGGCTTTCTGTATCCCAGGGTTCTTGCCTTGGTGTACCAGAAGATTCAGATCCAACGTGGACTTGTAGAATGAGTGCAAGGTTTTATTGAGTAAAAGTAGCTCTCAGCAGATAGGGGAGCCAGAAGGGAGATGGTTTTCTTCTGAAGTCAGGCTGCTTAACAGCCCAGGCTCTCCTCTGACAGCCCTGAGCCAAACTCCACCTTGTTCTCCCATCAATGGCCTGCCAGCGTGCTGGCGTCTGTCCTGTGCTCTTCTGCTGGTGTGCTCCCCTCGACATCCAGCAGCTTATGTGTCTGCCTATTAGGGTGTTGGGGTTTTTATAGGCACCGGATGGGGGTGTGGCAGGTCAGGGTGGTCTTGGGAAATGCAACATTTGGGCAGGAAAACAAAAACAAAAACCTATCCTCACCTAGGTCCATGAGCACAGGCCCCAGGAGGGGGTAGCCCTAGCCAAGGACCATGTCCTTCTCTATCCAGCACTTCCGTCTTCACTATCATTTAAAGGGACTACGCCCTTCCCTTTCCAGCACTTTTCTTAGGTATCAATTAGGTGGCTTTGACAGTTGATTGGGCACAGCAGAAAACAAGATTAGTAAACAGGAAGGTAGTTCAATTTAAAAAACAGTCAAGTGAAAGAACACACACGAATGAAAAAGGACAGAGAATAAGAAACATATGGTGAGCAGTAAAAAGATACACATTTGAAAAAGAGATGTATTAAACAATGAGAAAGAGAAAGTGGAGCAAAAACAATATATCAACAAGTAGTGACGAAAAGTTTTCCATTACATTTGAAAGGCATCAACCAAGATTAAAAAATTTTGGGGAACCCCAGGCAGAATACATACCAGACAGAGAATACCACACTTGGGCACATCATAGTCAAGTTGCTTAACTCAAAGTCAGAGAGAAATATCTTAAAGGCAGCCAGAGAAAAAGGACATTTTATCCCGAAAGGAACAACAGTAAGACTGAGTTAACTTTCAATAGAAAATAGAAAAACCAGAAATTTAATAAAAATTAATGGGCTAGTATCATAAAGAAATTGGCTTACCTGGAATTCTATATGCAAAAAATATCTCAAAAATAAAAGGTTAAAATAAAGATGCTTTGCGACAAATAAAAATTGAGAGATTTGGTTGCCAGCAGACCTGTATCTCCCAAAATACTAAAGTATATTCTTAAGGGTGAGGAAAAATAAAAAATACTAAAGTATATGCTTAAAAGTGAAGAAAAGTAATCCCAAATAACGTAGAACTTGGGGAGGAAAGAAAATCAATGAGAAGAAAAACATGCGGGTAAATATAAATGAATATTGGCTACTTAATAACCGAAATATAAGGATTATAATATATATAGGAACAAAATGTATGTCACCAATATCACAAAGGACGGGAGAGGGGAAATGGAAATGTTCAGTTGTAAATCCTTGGATTATTTGAGAAGAATATTTAAGAGAAAGTATAACATGTCAGGGATGCATACTGTAAATTGTAGGATAACAACTGAAAATATATAAAATATAGACAAATATAGGAGGAAAATTAAGTTAAAAATATTTGATTAATCCAAAAGAACGTAAGAAGGAAGGAATGAAAAATAAAGGCATAGACCAAATGAAAAATAAATAACTAAAAGGTAGATTTAAGCTAAACTAGATCATTAAGTACATTAACTTAAAGTAGCTAAACGCACCAGTTAAAAGATAAAGATTGTACGAATGTAGTAAAAAAGAAAAAACAAGTCCTGCTTAAAAGAAGTGCTGTTTAAATATACGGAAA